>JARFOD010099853.1:0-16648 GCA_031763545.1 Mopalia muscosa
CTCTTACGATCGACCGAGGAAGCCGAGGGAGTATTCTGCAGGGCCATGGCCCACCCGCTCCCTCACGGGGCTGTCAGAATAGGGCATTCTTCAAGAATGACCTAATTCATTTCTTTCAAAGTGACCCTGGTTTGCCCTTGCTTAACACAAACAATGGTCCTTGTCTGCAGGTTAAACCAAAGCATTGGTATATGAATATCAGCTGATCAGGGACTGTTGAATGGTTAAGACTGAAGTTATCCAGAATTCAAGGATATATAATGTACATACCCCAGCTTGCTCTCCATCCTCCTCAATAGTGAAGATATTTCCCGGGTTTCTACTGGGCTGCGACACCTTGATTGTCCGGTCAGTGGAGCATGTGAAAAGGGCTCCTGTAGTGTGCTGAATCGAGGTCACTTTGCCCTGGTGTCCAACATCATAACTCTAAAATAAAAGAAGGAAAATAAATGCTACAAAAATTACAAATCCAACCACACAAAGGCATGATTTTATTAGTTGTTATGTTAAATTTCCAGTCATAAGAATTAAAAATCCACCCACATAAAGGCATGATTTTTACACCAGTCAGACAGTACATAACTTTTTACCGATTCAATGCCATTTTCTCTACAGTAGTTAGCAACTTTAAAATAGGCTTAGCTAAGGTAAGAAGATAGTGCTTTTCTTCAAAGAGTACAGACAAGTGATATGTAAGTCACTGGGCCACTAAATATTCTACTTTCCACCATTCTGAAATCAAAAACTAAACTTCTCACTGCTGACATCTATTCTTCAGGAGTGAATCGTAACAAACATGACTCCATGTTGATTGATGGTGTTTTACGCTGTGTATAAAGCGTAAAATAATTGACACTAGCACAACCAAGATGTGAAGGGTCTCCATAATGCTGGAAAGTTCATTTTCCTCCTATGCTAAGAAAAGACAGTGTTGCTACTCTTCAAACAAACTGCCCTTAGCCAGAAGGCCATGATGCATGTTGTTCCTATTTCGAGTGACTAGGATCCATATACTTACATCAACTAGTGAGAAATCTCCATGTCTAGTATCAAAGAGATGAACTAGTCCCTGCTTGTCTCCCACCCAGAGCTGATTCTCACCGTAACTCAATGACATGGGATAACACTCCATCTGAAAGAACAGTCAAATTAACCATCTACTTTCAATACAACTAGAAATGATATCTTGGTTATTCTGTGCAATGCATAGTGACTTTATAAAGTTGGAAAGTTTATCTTCCTCCAGTGCTAAGTAAAGGTGGTATTGTTATTGTAATTCCAACTTGGGCTAGCACTTTTACAGGCTGATCTGCAAATGCTTTTAGAATATTTATGATAGAAAGGAGAATGAGTGTGTGAGATGTACAACTGAACCACAGCATGGGGCCAGCTGTTACATAACCAAACACACAATAGGCGATAACAAATGTTCATATCTTGTTAACACGGCCATTTTAAGCTCAAAACTGCATACATAACATAGACTGATTTGATACTACTTGAATTCTTAATCTGGACAAAACATATGTAGCATACTGTATTTTCGTTAGTTTGAACAGATTCTAGTTCTGAAAATTTTGTAGCATATCAACAAGTTAAATTTGTCATAAACTGCATGTTTGTTCATCTGCTTTGCAACTGTTTCAATCCAATTTGACCTAATGCATCACACCAGAGACAATAGCTTAGCCAACTGGGAATTAAACATGATAGTATCACATGATTTATACACAGGATAAGCAGAAAGGAAAAATTAAAGGGAGGATTGTAAACCAAACAGATCTTCTGACAAAAGAGGGAACTAAGGGTAGAAAAAACATGTTCCTATCCCAGGCTTTTTTTTCTTCACACAAACGGTTGTTTAGGTTACATGGAGGTTACGCAAACGAAAATTCATGCGAATGGTCACTGTTCACGCAAACTAAGACCATGTAAATCGGATGTCTACAGTGTATGTACATGTTCTACACTAGATAGCCAGAAAAGGATTCTCACCACTGTCAGAAATATTTTTATGATAGACTGACCATAATCTAAGTTTATTTAAGTATGAACCAATTGTTGCTTCATTAATGATGTAAGTTTGAAGAAAAAACCTCAATTCATTTACTAACTCAAAATGAGATCAATAAATAGCTTGAAATAGAAACCTAGATCTATGTCATTGAAAGCGTTGACAGTTCATAATAAAACCCAACATGCTTAATTTAGATAACCTTGTAAAAAGTTTACATCAACTGCCCCTCATGTGTCTTGATTTTCCCTGATAATGTCCGGATTAACTTTTTGTCTTGATGAAGCCACTCAGACAGCTTAAAACTACCACGTACTGCTGATACAACAACAACATTATAGTATGACAGTTGCACCTTGTTTAACCCACACGCGGCGCATTCACAGGTTGGTGTACTGGTATTAAAGACTTTATTTGTATTTGTTTGATTGGTGTTTAATGTCGTACTCAAGGGTATTTCACTTATATGACGGATTGTCCACTTCACACAGCCTTATTACGGTGAAAAACCCAGAGGAAACCTCGTATAAACCACCCCCACGATTGCCGGAGCCACAACATGTGACTCGCACATA
This sequence comes from Mopalia muscosa, assembly GCA_031763545.1. Lineage (NCBI taxonomy): Eukaryota > Metazoa > Mollusca > Polyplacophora > Chitonida > Mopaliidae > Mopalia > Mopalia muscosa. The sequence goes on from JARFOD010099853.1 coordinate 2,590, forward strand.
TAACTGATGGTCAAAAGGCGGACTCGAACCGGTGAACAGTAAATCAAAGCATGTACAGTTCAGGAAGCTCACTTGCTACCACTGAGCCATGGGCCCCTTTATTTGTGAATGATATTTGATTAAAATCATAAAACAAGGATTGGTACTAGTTATTACCATTTATGCCGTATATTGCAGTACAAATTTTTTTCACTTAATCAAACGATAGGTTATGTAGGTTTTAGTTCACGCGAATGGTAGATTGGTTCACAAAATTTTGAACAAATAAGGCCTGCTATCTTGTGGAACAAAATGAAGTACTTACCCTTTCAAGGTCAATTTATATTTAAAAGAGGGAAAAATAAAACAGTTAAACAAAAAAAGATTGATTGGTGTAGGCCTACCATGTTGTAACGCTGTGCATTAGGATATTTCACATACAAGACAGCTGTATATTCCAACAAGAATTGACCAAGATGTGAAGCGTTTCTATAATGCTGCAAAAACTATTTTTTCCTCCAGTGATAAATTAAGACAGAATTGCTACTGTTCAAACAAAGTGATCATAGCCAGATTGGGCTTTGTATAAAATAAATACTGAATTGTGTGTATTATGTACATGTTACACCTCCCACTATAAATAAAGACAACTGAACTAGCCTCAGGACAACAATAGAAACTACACACCCGTGTGTCATTTAACCACACTTTGTATAGTTTCAAACCATCAAGACAATTTACAAATGTCCCTGAAAGTTGATGCAATATGGTTAAATACAATGACAATTAATGACCACTCGGTTTATTAAGGTTTGTGACTAAAAACATTTTAATTATCTTGTTTGACATCATTCTCTTCAATTAAAGTATTCATCTGATGAAACAAGTATTCAATCCTTGTTTACATTTCAGTTAAATAAATAAGATACATGTTTGGTAAGAGGAGTGAGATTTTTGTCAACTCTTTAATACATTTAATTAGCGTATTGCATAATTTAAAGACTATATATCACCATTCAAGTCCTAAGTCCACATACTCTGTTGTAGGGTCCTAAGTCCACATACTCTGTTGTAGGTCTTAACACTCTTCTTATCAATAATTTATCAAAGTTTTGCACAAAAATATTTCAAAGGGAAAAACCTCAGTTAAATGCTCATTTTTTTTATACGACCATTTTATACCCAAGTTTTGAGTCACACTGATGTGCATGATAATGCCACTATTCAGTATTAATAATTTAATATATCTTGTGATAGTGATTTTTTGTAGTTTTAATTACGTACAGGAATAGTTTTGAGGATTTTCCCAGCTTTTCGATCCAGTATACAGAGTGTGTTATCTTCGCTGCCTGTGATAATGTAATCCTCATCCACTGCCAGACAGAGAACAGGTTGTTTATGGTGACGCCTTTCCAGGATGTTCCCGTCACGATGGTCGATCTGATATAATCGTTTATCATAACCAACGGCAACGATTAATCCCTGCTCCAAGTGCAGACCTAAAACAGCAGACTTGCATCTGCAAATCAAAATTTGTTATTGATTCATTGGTCAGGCTGAAGAATATTTCAATTCTGTGACAGTAATGTACATCATAAACTCATTCAAACAATGATACTAATCTTAACAGGGCAGTTTTCCAGAGCCACTTTAGTGACGAAAAACATATGGGCGCCCAAACTATTTCAAGCCCAAATTAATGTCAATATATTCCTGTTAAAATCAAGCTAAAAGTGGATTCAGAACCCTGATTATGGTCTGAAAAATTTGGGATAGGAAACTGGGATTGTTTGTTTTATGATTGGGGTTCAATGTCGTACTCAAGGGTATTTCACTTATATGATGACGTTTCAGCCCAATGGGTGAAGGAAACCATCAAATTCCACCAGAAGTTTTTAAGTAAACATACAGAAACCAAATTTAGATTTTGCCACCAGGGGGCGCCACCTGTAGCTCGATACATGCCAAAATCAATCCCAAGTGACTTCTTTTTACATGGAACACTCATAATTAGTCTGCTTCGAATTCCACAAGACGTTTTCAAATTAACATACAAAAATCAAATTTAGACTTTGCCACCAGGTGGGGCCACCTTTAGTCCGACATATGCCAAAACTAATCACAAGCGACATCTTGTCACATGGAACAATCCTACTTGAATTGATTTGAATTCCACAAGAAGTTTTCAAGTTAAAATGAAGCAACCCAATTTAGACTTTGTCACCAGGTGGCGCCACCTGTAGGTAGACATATGCCAAAATCAATCCTAAGCGACGTCTTGTCACATAGAACACACATACTAAGTTTCATTAAAATTCCATAAGAAGTTTTCAAATTAAAATACAAAAACAAAATTTAAACTTTGCCACCAGGTGGTGCCACCTGTAGTCCGACATATGCCAAAACTTAAAGCAAGCGACGTCTTGTTACATGGAACACTCGTACTAAGTTTGAGTCGAATTCAACAAAAAGTTTCCAAATTAACATACAGAAACGAAATTTAGACTTTGCCACCAGGTGGCGAAACCTGTAGTTCAACATATGCCAAAATCAATCCCACGCGACATCTTTTCACATGGAACACACCTACTAAGTTTGATTCAAATTTAATAAGCAGTTCCCAAGTTAATTTCTGGAAACCAAAAAGTTGATGGATGGACAGACGGACAGACAGACAACCCCATAACACAATACGTCCCGTCAATTGATGGGCTTATAATAAAAATGCAATATAAAATATAACAAACAGATGGGCTAATGTTGACTCTAAGGGTACTAGGGCAACAGGAAGTTCCCTCCCAACAACAGGGGTTACTGTGCAGTGTTCAGCTCTAATGGAGTAATGTTGCTCCATTGTTCAAATACACCTAGATAGTATTGTAACGAAGTTCAGCTTCTTCTTTATATGTTGTCAACCTCAATTAGTTCGGAAATGCTGTACCATGTATTGTTAACCTCAATTAGTTGTACAATACATGTACTTGCATTCAGCTCGGAATTCTATATTACTGTCAAACTCGATTAGTTCCACAGCAGATAGATAGTTCATAATTACTAGCCTAAGATAACCAGAAATGACTCAAGGAAGATTATATTAGGTTCAACAAATATCGAGTAACAGTTATTAAATGAACAGCATTCAAGCATTCAAATAGATGAGTAGAAATATACAGTCACAAATCATTGCCTGAATTAGCATAGAATACCTACGGTGATTCCTCGTAATGCTAGCAATGCAATTTGCTAGACAGGTATGATCTGACAGATCAATTCTGAGCCCTATTTACAGACTTCAGACGGAAGTCAGTCCCAGTCAATGGGATGCAGCCTTGAGATTGGTCAATCCTCAACCGGAAGATTGGCATGTCAACAAAACCAGCGTGTCTGATTTGTCAGTGGAACGATGAATGCGGCTTGTCAACAATCATGTTCGCCATTTCGATCGCATGCTTACATGATGTAAGTATGTTGCTAATTACTAAACAATAACGGAATAAATACAATAACATGATGCATTGTGCATCTAGGGATGGTTTCTCTTACTTAAATACGCTAACCCCAAGATTCCAGAGAAGCAATTATCAGTATATTACTGAGTTACAGGTATTATTTTCTCAGACTATTACCAGGAAGATAAGCGAATACTAATCTTAATGCATATTCCTTCAGAGATGTGATAATCGTCACAATATTTATGCATTTTAATCAAGATGTTCTCTAGGTTATTCAGATGGCAATGAAACAGTCCTATGGCTGAATAAAGATTTAAGAAAAACCACAAAACCTGTTGGGTTCCTATTGTGTTGACAGGCGGACTCGATCTTCAGTACAATGAAGCAGGTTCACTTAAATAAGCGCCGCGTAACCACTTAGCCCCAACCGCGGGCCTGTGATTGGTCAGAGAGCACCAAGGTAACCGAAACCATCATTGTGATTGAACATAGAGCACCAACGTAACTGAAAGCTTCATTATGATTGGTCAGAGAGCACCAAGGTAACCAAAGCCATCATTTTGAATGGACAAAGAGCACCAACGTAACCGAAACCATTGTGATTGGACAGATAGAAACAAGGTTTTTGAAAGCTTTTCTATTGTGATTGGACAGAGAGCCCCAAGGCAATCGAAAGCTTCATTGTGATTGGACAGGGAACACCAAGGTAACCAAAAGTTTCCTATTGTGATTCGGCAGATAGCACTAAGGTTACCGAAAGCTTTTCTATTGTGATTGGAGAGAGCACCAAGGTAATCACAATCTTCATTGGGTTTGGTCAGAGCACCAATGCAACCGAAAGCTTTATTGTGATTGGTCAGAGCACCAAGGTAACTGAAAGCTTCCTATGGTAATGGAAAGCTTCATTGTGATTGGAGAGAGCACCAGGGTAACTGAAATCTTCATTGTGATTGGTCAGAGCACCAAGGTAACCGAAAGCTTCCTATTGTAATGGAAAGCTTCATTGTGATTGAAGAGAGCACCAGGGTAACTGAAGGCATCATTGTGATTGGACAAAGAGCACCAATGTAATGGAAAGCTTCATTGTTATTGGACAGAGAGAACCAAAGCAACTGAATAGTCTGAAAGCTTCATTGTGATTGGTCAGAGAGAACCAAAGCAACCGAAAGCTTCAGTCAGACATTCATGAATAGATCGACTAAGGTCGCTTGAAAAGTTAGCCTGAGAGCTGTGTACCCCCCACACTGGCAGCGGACTTGCAAAAAACAATTGTTGTAAAACACTTAATTAAATGAAATATCAAATATTGTAAGTATAAATTTTATGTAAGTTTATCGTGCTATTGAATTTGTTATTGTATAACTCGTTTCTTAATCTGTCAAGAGAGCCTTCCTTGTCGGCTGATCCAGGTATGGCCAATGCAGTCTTACGCTTTATTGACAAATGTTATCAGAAGTCTATCAAGTATTGGCTCTCATTGAGGCCGTAATAACTGGACTATAACTGGCCTCCAATTGAACTGGTTACCACTGGTCATTGGCAAAAGCGCAAGAAACCAGTCACAATGTTAACCGATATGGCTTCATGCTGCTTGATTGCCGACAGGGAATCAGTGACTTGTCTTCCGTGCAGGAACAGCCCTCCCAATCAAGTTGCAGATTATTTGAAGAAGAAAAAAATCAAGTTTTCAAAGAAGCTGTAGATATTCACTTAATATTGTTATTGTCATGTGTTGTGATTTTTTGTTTAATATTTTATGATTAGTCCGCTATCCTGAGCCCCATATGGTGGCCCGGACATTGACATACTAGTTCTCATACCCAGTGGATGATATGATTTGATTGTTATGCACATTCAGTGTGTGCTCTACACATTGATTATTCCATGGTAAATATTGCAAGACATTCACAGTAAACATTCTGAAGGTTGCCTATGAAGAGAATTTGTATGGCTCATTATTTGACTTTGAATGTTGTAATTCAACCAAAATTTTTATCATAAAAAGGACCCCTTTTATTTCCTCCAAAGGCTCCAGCCTAACATATAGCTAAATAAGTGGGAATTTATTAGCCAAGGCTGCAATATTGCTTTACCCAAATATTTTTAGGTTGATTTCAGGATGTATAAATTTAAAAATTTATGATATTATATGAGTAAAGTATTGAATAAAACCCAATGAAACAAATTCCTTGCGACATGAAAAGCATTATAGTGTAATTTTCTTCATGAAGTGGCAAGGCACGCCATCATATTTAATCTGTTTTCATTTAACACTTGGCCCTTAACCCGACAGTGTGTTAAAAAATTTTAAAAATTCAAATTATAGAAATTTTCTGTTAGTGATTAATATGGTCACAGCTTGAAATTTATTGATGATGATGTGTTTGTCAGGTAGATTGAGTGGGGCCATATGTCGCAGTGGATTTCACTGCCACTAGTATTATAAGAGCCTGATTGAGCTGCCTGTTAGTATGTATCCGGATATGGCTTAATATGGACAGATTTGCCAGCCAAATGGACGCACTGTATTGCTGGTGGAATTTGCAGTATCTCTGAAGGATAGCGAAAATATTGGAGGATATTTGTGTTTACGACATCCGTTTAGAGTAACAGCTTAATACTAGAAGGAATGTATTGATCAAAATTTATGATTTTGATTGGCTGTATATAGCATGTATGTTTGCAATTTTACCGACTAGTTGTGAGAGTTACCTGATTATTGTTCTAAGAATCTCAGGTTCAAGTCCTTTTGTGAACCTCAGGTATTTGATGTAGTAGCACGTTGTGACCCTGGGGACAAGGGTGGGGGATTTTATTTGTTTCTTCTTGATTTTTCCACCACATTTAAGATAGGGAATAGTGGCCCATCTGTCATCATATAAGTAAAATTCCCTTGAGTATGACATTAAATCCCAAAGAATCCGATATCATGCAGTGTTAAATTATTACAAATTTTCTCAAAGTGTTTTTTCTGATAGACTACCTGCAGGTTATGGTGATAATTATCAGAGAGGCCATGCCACTCTGGAGTTGCACATTTTGTCTCACATTGTCTTAAATTAAGGTCCTGTCTATATCTACTGTCTTGGTGATATGACTGTTGTCAGTGCTGTGGGTTTCATTCACTCAGTTGGTCTGACTTGTACATGTCTATTTTATACACCATATTTATGGTAATTACCTTCTCGAGATGTCTGTAGGTTACCCATAACACAACTCGAGATTAAGGTTTATTTAGAAACTTGTCTCTGGGAGTTATCTAGAACATGAGATGAGTTTTCGATTTTAATTGATCTACATCCCTGTGCCAGTGTGATTGCTTTTAGAAATATATATAGTAGTAGGGAATAAGATAAACTAATTTGCTTAGCACTGAACACCAATGAGATAGAGAACCAAAAACTGGTTGAAGCTCTCTCCCAACCACCTGCTTGCTCTACTTCCTGGCTCATCACATTAGATTATCATTGGCATTTACATAGGCTATGCCCATTTACTAAAAGATGCCATTTTTATGTTTATAAAATGTTTTGGTCTAAACCTTAATTTCAAAAAGAGCAACATGAAAAATAGCATCATGTTGACACACTCAAGTTCAAAATCTTGATTTAATATCCCTTGTGTAGAAGATAAACAACTTATAGCTGTCAAGCTACTTATACTGAAAATATCAGAGAAAAGTTTGTGTTTTCACTGGACATTATAAATGTACAATAGACAGATATATTGACCAAGAACACTGATGAGCCCACTAGTCCAGTCAATGTGTTTTCTGTCCATGTCTAGGAACTTCTTATGAAGGATATCTAAGCCTGTTAGTCAAAAAGAGGGCGTAGTGGACTGATACCTTGTGGACTGATACAGAACACTCCAGGAACCAAATTCTCCATCATGTGATGTTTATGAGTCAGAACCTCATGCTCTGAAATCTGGGTTAAAACTTATATCCCTGCACACCTCCCAATTTTTATAGCCAGTTCTCGAACACAAATGAAGTCTGTTGTCTAAATAAACTCTTACATCATGTCACCCCGGAACAGTTGCTCATTGTACAAACTGATTGGAATCCAGTCAATAATCTAGCGACCCAAAGATAAACTGTTCAAAATGAAACTCTAGTGGATAATAAAATATCTGGTGTAATATATCAAAGCCTGTCTACTTTCATATTCAGAGTCAAAATCTTCATCACAAAATAGACACAATATCTGTGTTATAGTTTCATCTATCAAAGAAAAAAGGTAACACACATGCCTTTATAATCCTAGCCAACACAAAAGATGGGTGTGTATAAAATTGAGAATATAGACAAAGACAGATTTATTTCAAGAAATCCTCGAAAACACTTGAAGCAGTGATAAAGATTCAGTGATATCACACAATAAAAAGTTGATTAACTTCTGTGTAATATTATTCAACTAAAATAACTTTGAACCTTTTTTAATGAGGTTGTCATAAATAATAAAGCTCTGTTTAATTGATCATATATGTGTCCGATTAACACAGAATATTCAGGAGTATTATAAAAAGCATCATTAATGAATGTTACATAACTTTTTTCAACTATTTTAATTTGCATATAATAAATATCTATCATGTATGATAAAAGAATTTAATTTTAGATTAATTTAATGGGAGATGTTCAATGCAATGACAAAAAGACTATTATAAATTTACAACTTTTCACTTGCGGAGCATGAAATTAAAGTAGACAGGGTGAAAGTCTGAAGTTCTGGTCTGATACAGAAATAGACAGTCTGATGAGATTACCATCAGATAAGGATGCCGGAGCGTGCAGCTTGATTAATTAACATTAGTAATTAAACTAAGAATGTCACCAAGCTATTCCCCCATGTCAGCAATTTGACACAACTCATTCATATTCAGTCCACTAAATTACACCATGTCGAGTAATTGTCATCTATTTTAATCTATTGCATATTGGAAATAGCTACCAGGAGAACACTGAAGAGCAAATTGTTGTTAATATCTTACTTTTAATAACCATGAATAATGCTGTTATTGCTGAAAATATTGGCGACCCAAAGGCAGATAATGTGTCTGTTTGTTTGATAGGGGTTAAACATTGTACTAAGGGTATTTCACTTATATGACCACGTATTGTCCACTGCACCTTGCCTTATTACAGTGAGAAAACCTTGTAAAAACCACCCCAGCTATTGCAGGAGCTACATCGTGTGACTCACTCATATACCTGATGGTCGACACACAGACTCCATCCCGTGAACAGTAAATTAGAGTAGGATTAGGAAGCGCACACGCTACCACTAAGCCACAGCCACAGGCCAGATCTAGAATGTAAGACAAGAACTTCAATCCTCATTTTAACATCAGTGATACTTCAACTAATTGAAGTCTCTTCACATTGCTAGGTACATGTGTATTGTTTGTTAGATTGGGAAATACATTACTTCAGGTGTTTTCTGACAGTTTTCACTCACATGAGGAGGTGACAGCACAATTGGTGAAGGAACCAATCTTCTACACCATTGGCAAGAAACAAAAGACAAGATGGGACAAATAGAGGACAATCACAAGGTGTAAATATAAAGGCATCATAAACAGATCGACTTCATGCTGCCTATTAAAAATCTGAGAGCACCAGGGCAACAGGAAAACTCCCTTCTAAACTCTCAGCTACTTACATGTGTATACATCATCTTCAAATTTCCAACCAATTTTCATCACTTCTTCATCTCCAAATTACTGCATCTGAAAATAAATATTGAAGAAATCATTAGATTTTCTAATTGACCCAAAATACACATATGTATATCTTTTCAATCATGACTATTGAAAGAAGGTGACATGTGTTTATTTGAGGTATTACTCATGATAAAATAATACACAGAAGTCGGTTCTTTTAATAGTATCATACATGTAGTTTTAGTACAACATGTCTCAAGAACTATAACAATACTAACCAAGAACATATGTTGAACATAGATGTACTGTGGTTACTTCATTGGGCTTAAAACTCTACCTAGATCCAAATTAAAACTCATTGACACTTGGGGAGTGGGGGGACCATGGCTTAGTGGTTAGAGGATGTGATTACTAAACCTACATGGATGTACCGCCACAGGATCAGAAACGTGGATCAACCCTTAGGTGAGGGAGTCACGCTGTGAGGGGTGGTTTTTAGGATGTTTCCTCTTGGTTGTCCAATGTTATAAGGCAGGGACAGGCATAACGACAATGTCATTATATAAGTAAAATACCCTTGAGAATGACATAAAACCCAATCAAACAAACAAACATACATTGACACTGGGTTTTTGGAAAAAGTTTGATGGGTTTCTAAATGAAAGGTTCATCAAGCAGTTTTATGAAGATTTGCAGGTTTTTGAGTCCGTTGTAATGAGTTTCACTAAGCAAAACGCTGGGATATCCAACCTATATGATGACAGCTTGTCCACTTCTCAGTTCTCACTCTGTCTTACTTAAATACTGTAGAAAAAGTATATGAAACTTCTATAAACCGGAGGTCAAAAAGGGGACGTAGTCGGATCCTCTGAGCTAGATCAGTTGTCAGAGCCTTTGAGCTGGATTAGTAGTCCGAGCCTCAGGGCTGGATTAGTAGTCAGAGCCTCTGGGCTGGATTAGTCGTCCGAACCTCTGGGCTGGATTAGTCATCCGAGCCTCTGGGCTGGATTAGTCGTCCGACCCTCTGGGCTGGATTAGTCGTCCGAGCCTCTGAGCTCGATTAGTCGTCCGAGCTTCTGAGCTGGATCAGTAGGCTGAGCCTCTGAGGTGGATCAGAATACCAATCCTATGAGCTAGATCAGTCCTCGGAGCCTCAGCTGGAATAGCAGTCTGAGCCTCAGAGGTGGATCAGTAGTCCAAGGCTCTGAGCTGGATCAGAAGTAAGACAGTGTGATCTGGGTCAGCAGTCCAAGCCTCGGAGCTGGATCAGTAGTACAAGCCTCTGGGCTGGATCAGTAGTCCGAACCTCTGAACTGGATCAGTAGTCTGAGCATTGGAGCTGGATCAGAAGTCAAAGCTCTGAGCTGGATCAGATGTCTGAGACTCTGAGCTGGATTAGAAGTCCGAGCCTCTGAGCTGGATCAGAAGACCGACCATCAGAGGTGGATCAGAAGTAGGACAGTCTGAGCTGGATCAGTAGTCCGATCCTCTGAGCTGGAGCAGTAGTCCAACCTCTCAGCTGGACAGTGAGCTGGAGCAGAAGTCTGAGTCTCTGAGCTGGAGCGTTTTGGCCAAGCCTCTGAGCTGGATCAGAAGTAGGAGTCTGAGCTGGAGCAGTAGTCTGAGCCTCTGAAGTGGATCAAAAGTCTGAGCTTCTTGGCTGGATTAGTAGTCAAGGCCTCTGAGCTGGATCAGGATCAGGAGTCCGAGCCTCTGAACTTGATCAGTAATCCATCATGATAATCACTGGACCACAAACTCGGGCCTCCGTGAAAACAAGGTTAAACTGATTACCAGGTTCATATAATTCAACCATTTGAAAAATATTAATCTATGCCAGTTCCATAACCAATGTCAGGCAGAAATATGCTGATATAAACTATACAGCTTAAGACATTAAGCACATCGGAATAAAAATGTAAATACTCAACTGTGGGTAGATATATAGCAAGCCCAGGCAGCTTTTTAATCCTTTCACGGTATAACAATAAATTTTTCCCAGAAAAGACAACATCATGCATGTTATAGGGAGATTGAATAACAGCTAAGTAACGGGATACAGACAACACCTCACATTCAATGTTGTATGTCTCATCTGTGAGAGCTGAGTAAATTGTGCAATGTTTCAACTAACAATGTCAAATACCCCGAATGACAGCAAATTCCTTTTCCACATGAATGAACAGAATGATACTTATAGCTGAATAGCTTCTTTTTATAAGTCAATTGTATTGAGGCTATAGTATCTGGGGCCACAATACCACTACAGTCTAGAAACTTAATCATAGCTCAGCACAGACTAACAATTAATTTCAACAAAAACTATGAAAGGCAATACAAACAAAATTATATTTTTTTTTTACATTAGATGATCTGTGTATTCTATAAGTAAAAGAAATTAATGTATTGGAAGATTAATTATTTGATATTAAAAAATGTGTAGGTGTATATAATTATTTACAGTCTAGATATTTAGAAAACTAAGTCTTCATTTAAAAAAAAAGATATGTTAAATATATGCATTTTTTTTTCCTTCTACTCAAAATAAAAATTTTCCCATAAGAAATTGTTCTTGTGAGTAGGAGTCTCTCAGAAAAACACAATGCCAAGTCAATTGCCTGGCAATGTATGATAGAAAATTGTATATGAACAATTCTCACGGTATACACGACAGGCACTGATGCCTTAACAAAACTAGTAAGGCAGTCTGTCCTTGACTGAATATAAAATGTCTTTACAATTAACTTAAAAATTTCATCTGACATGAAAGCTATTGAGGTAGCTATTATAAGCTTTGCTCAATGGGGCTATAGTCTGTCATGAATTGTACAGGACCTTCTTCAGAGTTATAAGTAGGCCTACAGCTACGAAAATATTTCTGCCACAAATATTTGTTTGAGTACAAATCCCAGTATAGCTTGTCAATTTTACTCACTGTATTTGTAAACTATAAATTCCTAGGAGCAAGATGGATTGATAAGGGTTAATCCCACATAGACCATTCAGGTTTAGGTGTATCAATTAACCTGTTTAACGAGTCCTCGAGATCTTGTAGGAAAAACCTCACACCTTGATATACAAGACACCCGAGTGAAGAACTGGCCATTAAAACCGGTACAAACAGATGAAAGGCATCTTTCAAACTATACACAAAAACTTGAAATACCATTACCATTTTCATACATCTATAAAATTAAACATGTACCCATTCTACAGACTAGAAAATATTCAATACACCATATACGTATTCGTGGAATGAAGAAAAGATAAAGAACAACAGTACATTAGTTCATGTAAAACTGACAGTCAAATTGCGTTCTTACCAACTGACAAAAACACACACCTAGAATATACAAGCAACACCATCAGACTCAGGGCAGGTTAATGTATGCATGTAAAAGACACAAGATGATAAGTCTTGTTTATTTGTCTGTGGGTTAATGTTTTACTCAAGGGTATTTATAAGATGGATTTCTGCTCACACTACCATACTAAAATTTGATGGAAATGAGAGGAAACATTGTAAAAATAAGCCCTGCAATTGTTAAAATCCCCTCATGTGACTCCCTCATATGTCAATTATCTACTGGCGGTGTAAGTGGTACATCGAAGGATTTGTTTGTTTGTTCGATTGGTGTTTAACATTGTACTCTAGAGGGTATTTCACTTATATGACGGCGGATTGTCCACTTCACACTGTATACAGCCTTATCACGGTGGAAAAACGAGAGGAAACCTCGTAAAAACCACCCCTGCATTTGCCAGAGCCACAACATGTGACTCGCTCATATACCTGATGGTCGAAAGGCTCGAACCCGTGAATGGTAAATCAAAGCATGTTCAGTTCAGGAAGCGCACTCGCTACCACTGAGCCAAGGCCGTGGGCTGGTACATCGAAGGAAGATCAGTAGTCAAACTAGCAAAACAATGATGTGAGGTATTTTCATAATGTTGAAAAGTTAATTTTCCTCCCATGCTTAGTAAAGACAGCATTGCTACTCTAGAAACAAACTGCCCTTAGCCAGAGGGCCTGTTCAAGTTGAAACTTCACAGCTTCCTGGGTGGATACAAACTTATCTGACAGGTACACGGAGTTTAAAATTATGTAAAATCAGTGATGCAGCCTGGGTGTAAGATTAGCAATGATCGCAGACAGATCGGATGTGACATTTCTCTCAGAATTCTGCAAAAGGATCAGGCATTCATATCAAATAATAAGGATTTCCCCCAAACTATGTCTGTTTGCTCAAACCATTGACACCTGTTATCAAGTTTTGGAGATATATGTTCCCAAACATTGGAATAAGCCACTTGCACACATAATTTATCCAAAACTTGGCAACAGCAGTCCTACTTTTTGAGTTTGAGAATGTGCCTACTGTTCTACATGTATTAAAACAAGACACACCCAGTGAACAAAGTAATCTAGACAAGATTTAATGTCTACAAGTCTGCTTTTCTCAAGTGTAACATACTATAAATAGTGAGTGGAGAACAAGTTAGGACAAGGCCAGTAACAGAAGATATAGTGGATATTTTATGGTGATGAATAAAAGCCAATATGGGAAAGAACAAGTGAGGACAGGTTTTAGGTGATTTCTCAAGTTAAAGGTCAAGGGTCTGCAGAAACTGATTTATATAGTTTTTCAAATGTGATTGCAATTACATGTTGAATAACATTGAGAAAAACACAGGATGAATATATAACCATGACAAAGTCACAGCCTCACAGGATAAATAATAGTGAGACATCACAGGATAAATAACAGTGAAATAGTCACAGGATAAATAACAGTGAAATAGTCACGGGATAAATAACAGTGAGAAAGTCACAGGATAATAAATAACAGTGAGAAAGTCACAGGATAAATAACAGTGAGAAAGTCACAGGATAAATAACAGTGAAATAGTCACAGGATAAATAACAGTGAAATAGTCACGGGATAAATAACAGTGAGAAA
>JARFOD010099864.1:0-16647 GCA_031763545.1 Mopalia muscosa
AAAACGGGGGAAACCCCCCCCCCCCCCCCCCCCCCCGTGATTGCTGAAGCCACATTGTGTGACTCAGTCTTCTATTGTTGCCTGTTGCTAAACGACTCTTGATTGTTTGTTTGATTAGTGTTTATTTAAAGCCATACTTTAGGTTATTTCACTCATACATGTATGCAGACAGACAGACACACAGACAGACAACAGTTTGGTATAAATCTGTCAATCATAATGAAGCTATTTGTAGCATAATTGAGTAATTTTTGTCAATGAAAACATCATATATCTGCATAATACAGGTATCATTGCAGTCAAGACCACATGTATAGACTGAGACAAACAATAAATTACATATATATGCAGTATAGTTATCTTTATTTATAGTGGAAGGAACATACATAAAAGTCCCATATAAAATCACAATAGAGATTCTCAGATACTTTAATAATGTCTGACATTGTACACAGACAGCCTAAATTATACACTTGACATTTACCCTGTTTACTACTGCACTGCAATTTGAAAATTGTTTACTTCAATATTTTGGTTCCCACATACTGTACTGCATACCATCTATTGCAGCTCTGAACAACAGTACTTAAAACCATGCCATTTACCAGTGATCATCAAATGTGACCTGCTCAATGACATATACACATTTACCCATGAACAAAAACAATAACAGACTGACTGATTGACTGACTGATTGACCAACTGACAGATTGACGAACGGATTGACAGACTGCTTGACCGACCGTTAGACCAACTGACCGATAGACAGTCTACCTGTGACTATGCTTAAGGCATTTTAGTTTTATTGTTTGTTTGATTTGTATTTAACGTCGTATTCAAGGGTATTTCACTTATATGACGATGCATTCTCCACTTCACACTGCAATTAGCCCTAATACAAAAACCTCGTAAAAACCACTTTTGCGATGGCCAGAGCCACAACTTGTGACTCCCTCATATTCATATACCTGAGGGTCAACAGCCAGACTCGATCCTGTGAACGGTACATCGAAGTAGGCTCGGAAAGCGCACTCACTAACCACTAAGCCATGGACGAGGGGTGTAAGGAATGTTGAATACATCCACTGAGTGAAGGAACAAGGCAATGCTAGTGCCCTTTTAAAGAGAAATAAGGTAAAATTATTTTTATTGGTTACTTTTGAATAAAGATGTGAAATTGATTAGCTTTTGTCTTTCTACTTGTATATATGTCACACTGTGTTGAAAGTTATTGTTAGATTGTGATTAGTCTTCAAGCATCTCTGACCTTCACTTCCAAGCATGAATATACTTACATGTATCCCTGTACAAAGTTTTTCTCCCTGGGTATTCATATTATGATGAATAATACTTATATTAAAAATAATTATGAAAATGAAAAACAAAAGAAAAGAGCTTTGATTGGTTTTACACATCCCACATGTCACATTGTGTGTTGATAACATTGGTCATTTAACAGGGCTAATCAAGTGTTGATGGGTAACTAAAACTTACCATGTGCATCATGTGGACATTTATTGCCCCCTTCCATCTGGCACAGGGCACACAACTATATCCTTTTGTTTTGTACACAGAGGTATAGTAGTGCACGGTTGGTATATAAATCCTTGTTATACACCCAGTAATATCATCCACAAAGTAAAACAACCATGGAAATCCTACCAGAAAACAAAATCTAGAAATCTCGGAAAACTCCAAATCTGACAGACTGCCAGAACTTGCTACATATAAGACAGTTGTGTTGCACAGTTAGTTGATAAAGGTTCACAGAGATATAAATCCTAGTTATTTGACCAGCAATATCCTGTATAGCACATCCACACAGAGAAAATCCAACTAAAATGTGGAAAAATCACATTGACAATATTCCACTTTCCACCTCAAATAGGAACAACATTGATTCCACTAAACACAAACATATCAGAAAGGCCAGCATGTAGTTAACTTATGAAGAAAAGTTGCTAAGTTTTGCCCCACTCTTGTCTCAGTTGTAGGCCAGGCGTGACTCACAGCACAGCTGTAGGGGAGAGATGATGTTCACTATCAGTAGCACCCAGCCATGCTCTAGACTGCAATTGAGGGTCAAGAGGAGAGGATCTGAGAAAAAGTTCAGTCAGTGGGACATGGTGGGAAAACTTAAATGAGGGTCAAGAGGAGAGGATCTGAGAAAAAGCTCACTCAGTGGGACATGGTGGTAAAGCTGAAACGAGGGTTAAGAGGAGTGGATCTGTGTAAAAGTTCAGCCAGTGGGACATAATGGTAAAGCTGAAACGAGGGTCAAGAGGAAAGGATCTGTGAAAAAGTTCGGTCAGTCGGACATGGTGGTAAAACTGAAACGAGGGTCAAGAGGAGAGGATCTGTGAAAAAGTTCGGTCAGTCGGACATGGTGGTAAAACTGAAACGAGGGTCAAGAGGAGAGGATCTGTGAAAAAGTTCAGTCAGTGGGACATGTTAGGAAAATTACACTGAGGATTTTAAAGAGGAGATGGTTTATTACAAAGAGTCAGTTTAACTAGGGATTGGTTGATTGCTAGAGTGATTGTTGTTTATTTGTTATCCTTGAGGTTTGGGCTGTTGTAGGGTAAATCGATGACAGGTCAAAGTTTGATATCAACTAAAGCCTGAAATACATGTAAACAATCCCTTCCTCCTCAATCATCAATACAAAGTTATGCTGGTGGTGTTTTGTAGCCATAATTTTTGTTA
Organism: Mopalia muscosa; assembly: GCA_031763545.1. NCBI lineage: Eukaryota > Metazoa > Mollusca > Polyplacophora > Chitonida > Mopaliidae > Mopalia > Mopalia muscosa. Next base: position 2,707 of record JARFOD010099864.1, read on the forward strand.
TTTCAGTAATATAACATGCTAGCTGAATGGGTGAACTTGAATGAAACCATCACTGGTGGCTCACCCAGGCAAGATAGGAAAACCGTAAGGCAAAAAAAAAAACCCCCAAAACAAAGGCACATAACATTGGCTTCTAGTTCCCGTTTAAGCTCCAAAGAGCTTTGAAAAGAAAAGTTTGTAACCAAACCACCATGACAAATAATGAAGACTTGACCAACATGAAACAGAAATTAAAGATGCCCCAACAAACTAGCTTAATGCTTCCAGTAACTCTGAGAACACTAGCAAGCTCTTTCATCCAGTAAGTCGAACTCCTAACCAACCACTTTATGTTTGTTTATTTGTTTGATTGGGGTTTAATGTCATAGTCAACGGTATTTTACTACTATTATGACGTATCATTTAACACTGTTCCTTGCCTAACTTTGTTCGAAAAGTGAGAGAAAACCTTGTAATTTAAATTGTATCATTGCAATGGCAAATAAATTGGATCCAATGTCAGTTGAAGTGTTTTATGGCCATGTTGGCAACACAGAATTCCCTAGTAATCTCCCTTGATGAGATAATTTTACAAATCTGTTAACAACATGAATATAAACTGGTAGTGTTGTGCTGCTTTAATAACCTGTAACAATACATGTACCTGAGATCTGACTGATATTTACTGCCGGCCAATCTCGGAATACCACATGTAAAACTGAGTAAAAACTAGTCTGAAAATCACTGGCTTAACCAAGCCTACAAAAGTTTTACTGATCTGCAGTTATTTTCTTTGGTCGTCTTACAAAGTTTGATCACTGATAGGTTTGTTTGTTTGATTGGGGTTTAATGTCATACTCAAGGGTGTTTCACTTGTATAAAAACGGATTGTCCACGGCACTTCACCTTGCCTTATTACGGTGGAAAACCAGGATGAAACCTCGTAAAAGCCACCCCCGCTTTGCCAGAGCCACAACGTGTGACTTGCTCATGTACCTGATGGTCGACAGGCAGACTTGATCCAAACAGTTGATCACTGATAGAAGAATTCAGAATCTAAACACATGTGACAGGGTTAAACAGAAGTCTTAAGGAAAAACAACAATGAGGCCACTTTATGTTTGTAGGCATATAGTGTCAGTAACATATTTCCAAGAACACTGCAAGCTTCTGTGCCCCAAACAGTATGATAATGTTATCTATTTATTAGATTAAACAAGCCTGTGCTGTTGGGGAGAATGGGCAGGACGGTTTGTTTGTTTACCATGGTTACGCAAACCTAATTTAGCAGCAACGATTTATAGGTTCCCTCAGTGCTTGCAGTCTTTATCTAAATTTGCATTTTGATACAGATTTTTGACAAATTCTGTCATCCGATTATCATAATCAGTGAAGATTTTATTTTAAAGCAATTGTGCTTTATTTTTCACAAAGGCACATTTATGGATTTAAAAATCAACAAACCAGGGGAAAATGCAACTGTTAGGTTATCTCACCAAATTTTAGAGGACACAAAAAAAACACAGTACTGTTAAAGGTAGTTTTTTTCCTTGTGTAGCTACTTAAAAGATATATATAAATGTATGCAAAAAATCTTCTACATGTAGGCTTACTTGCAACAAAAGGCCCTGTCTCCTTACATGGTGACTTGACATTCTCACAGATATGGTGCAAGAGCCCATACTTCAAATATTTTTAGTCCTGATTTAATATTCTCATGCATGTTTGGTATAGAAACATGGCCTGACCCAAATGTAGACCATTCATTTGAATGGTGCCAATATTACAGGGTATTTCAGAAAACATATGAAAGTATTGAATACTTACCATTTCTAGTGGATAATCCAGTGAAATCAAAGGTAATATCCAACTTTGGTGGCATTTGTTTAACATGATGACTTAACCTTCCAACATTTGCTACTTCCTCCCAGCGTAATCTTTGAATACCATTTTCAACGGCAACTACACAACGCTTTAAAAGTAGTCCCAACTCCATGTCAGACGTTACCCTCATTTTCTCAATCCAATCCATGGTAAATAAAGTTTGGTAATCACTTTCCAAAACAAGTAGTTCTCGTATCCCTCCACCTGCCAAATATTTCACGGACAGTTGGACCTGACCGAAATTTGTCCGAGTAACACATAGGTAAAAATCTCCCCGATGAAGACACGATTTAGGAAATTCGGTCAGATGGATGATGAGCTTTCCATCTTGACTAAGAGGCCATGATTCTGCCTTACAGTGACAGGCTGCTGTATCCTTGTGAACCTGCAACAACGGCAGAAAGAAAAACATTAAAAGAATGAATAAAATAACTGAAAAACAATTTTAACCCAAGTACCCTTTGTCGGTTTGAAGTAGGTGATCACCAAAAGAATTCAAAAAAAATAAATAAAAAATTCCAAAACATGGGAACAAGAAACAAGTGATTTGAAACAATTTTATCAACAAATTTTGCCTAAGACGACCTAGTTTATTTCTTAAAGAAATAGCCCCAATTGTGACCAATGAAAATCTACAGTACTGCAGCATAAAAAAACTTATTCAACAAGAAATTTGTCTCTAAGTTTGAATCTGACTAGACTCTTAAATATCCATGTAACTGACACCCTTGGTATTATACCTACAACAAAACAACAGTACAGCCAGTATAATAGTAAGGATATTTAACATTTTCAAGTATTAGGATACCATGCTGACAACAAAAATGAAAGTACACAGAAGTTTGATGATACCTTCCTTCTGAGCCAGACATTTAACATATATGAACAAAAGGATGTTATTTCAACAGGTTTTCAGAGTAAAAGGAAAGAGAAAAAACCCCAAAAAAACCCAATACACGATAAATAAATAACTGAACAAGGATTTCCCACGATAATCTATTCATTTCAAGTTCAATAGAGCAAAAAGTAATGCATTTAATTTATTTACTGTAACATGAATTATAAATGCTCTATGGAATGATTTATATGTACATGTAGATGGGTTTTTATTGGTGATTTATGTCTTGAGTCAATTCTGGACATTGTTATGTCTGGCAAACAAGATGTTAAAATCAGGACAGTTGATTTCTCATCTTTAAATTATTGATATTTTCCCCAGAAATGAGAATGGTTTAGTTTGGTTGCCTGGGAGTGTAGGACAAATGGTAGGTTTTTTAAAAAGAATGATACGGGACAAATTAGCAAATTGACTTCTCATCTTTAAATTATCTATATTTTCCGCAGACAGATGATTTAGTTTGAAAATTTATTGTCATTTTATGACAAATTTTAAGTTACTTTAGGAGAATGATGACAGCAATTATAACGGAGAAAACTGGACAAAAATACATTGTATGGAAGCTTCAAGCATATTGCTCAATCCCAACTGAAACTAACTTATCTAAATATTAGAAAAAGTTTGTAATGTCTTTGAAAAAACTAAAGTAATTAATATTAAACTGTAAAAGGAGCAATTTTTTCTCCAACCATATGTAACTCTTCTACAAAACCAGACAATATAAATCATGTATCGATCCCAGTTTTAATATCCACTTAGAACCCTATACAATATAACATTCTGCAATACAATGTACCTGAGCCTCTATGATTATACTTCTATTGTTACATGAAAATGACTAAAATCTGGGTCAATATTTAAAGGTGATAACTCCACTGGATCCCTTGTACATATATATAGCTCTGGGTGAAGGGGTTAAGAGGTCTGTGAACATACACCCTGACAACCATTTCAATAAATAAAATACTTCAAAAAGAGTAGTTTAGTCGATAATTTAACAGATTTTTCTGATGCAAAAACTATAGAAGCATAATAAATTAAGCTTCTGTCGAGAAGACAATATTAAACCCTGTTTGGGGTTAAATTTACTATTATATTAAATATAGAAGAAGTTGAACTGAAAAAACTCTATAAAACCCAGAACTGATTAAAAATGATTCCAAAACAAAAATGTAAATATTGAATATAGAGATTTAAAAAGAGACCATGTTTGGTCAGTTAACTTTTGAGATGCTGTCTTAATTATCAAATGACAAGGGAAGGACAATCAACCTGCAGTAAAGCTAGGAAAATATTTTACCGAGTCTTATTCACAAAAACAAATCCATAAATTGTTCTGCGTCAATTACACAAAAAATGATTGACAGGTGAGCGATGCGTTTGATGGCTTGCTATTTCAATGGCCACCTATAACTGAAGAATTACAGCCCCGAGATTCAAACCAGACCAACTTTCTAATTGAGACAGTTGCTTCTGGCTGACACATTAATTTTAACTTTTCTCAAGTTGTTTATTTGTTTGATTGAATAGAGTTTAAGTGTTTGTTTGGCTGGTTTTTTTTTAACATCATACTCAAGGGTATTTGATTTACATGATGACAGAATGTCCATCTCACACTGTTCCTTGCCTAATTAGGGTGGAAATACTTAGAAAAAACCTAGCAAAAACCAATTCCTGTGATTTGCGGAGCCAAAGGTCAACAGACAGACTGGATCCTGCGAACAGAACATTGAAGTAGGCTTTAGTAATCCCATTCGCTATTACCACTAAGCCACAGGCACGGGCCCTGAATGGAGTCTAAAGTTGTACCCACAGGTATTTCACTTATATGACAATGGCTTGTTCCTTTCACACTGTTCCTTGCTTAAATATGGTGGAAAACTGAAAAGAAACTTTGTAATGTCCACCCTTCCGATTGCCGGAATAACATCATGTGACTTGGTCATTTACCTAATGGTCCAAAGACAGACTAGAACCCGGGAGCTCTAGATCAATGTATGATGAGTAGTCCAACACACTGTGGACCCCTCATATATCCAAGTCTTAAATTCATAAAAGTAAATCTGTAAACTGTTACTGAATGTATAACTCAAACTTGTCAAATCAGACTAAACATTGACTATAATTCATGCTACATTAAAATAACCCTGAGAAAGAGAATAAGTTAGTTAATAGCTACATGAACATGTAGATCACAGAAAAAAAGCTATGCCATTCATGTCTGTAATTTTGATAACAATACTTTAGTATAATTACAGAATCAGGTCATCATAAGGGTGATAAACTTGACTTGTACATGTCTGGGTTAGAAGGTGAATGGTCTCTGATCATAAAATCACTCCATTCCTGACACCCAGTGCCATAAACTAACAACTCGTAGTTAGATTAACTTAAGGGTTTTTGTGTAGTCTAGGAACTCAAGACTAGTAGATTCACAAGAAAGTATGTATTTTTCTCCATTCTTTTTTCACATGAAATATGAAAACATAATTTTTAATTTCATGACTGCTACACAGGAAAACAGGATAGCCACCGAAGGCTTACAAGCTCAATGGGTTGGGAGGATAATGCTAAACCTAACCCTAAACCTGACAATGAAATTCAAGTCATTATCAGTATCTTACATGACAAAGGTTGCTGCACTCCACTGAAGGATTGCAAGCTTTAATGTTTGTTTTTTTATTGGTGTTTAACGTCATACTCAAGGGTATTTCACTTATAGGATGACAGACAAAAATACAGAACATCACAAACAAATCTGCTTCCCGTTACCCTTTAGCTCTGCGAACACCAGGGCAACAGAAAGCAACCTCTTTTCTCGCCTCTTACGATCGATCGAGGAAGTCGAGGGAGTATTCTGAAAGGCCATGGCCCACCCGCTCCCTCACGGGGCTAATTCCATATAGAGTTTGGTGTCCTGAATAGACACATGGATGTGTATATCCAGCATTATTCAAGAGATGAATTTTCATTAAACGGTCAATTAAATGTTTGTTTCGTTATTTTTTAGCTTGATCTGCCTTTTATTATCCTGAGAGATATCAAGTTGCCCTTAGCAACTAGTTTTAAAAACAGAATAATAAAAGGATGCGAATGGGAAAGAAAATTCAAAGAATACACATTGAGTTTATCTATTTCTACAAGAAAAGTTAAACACAATTCTATGGCTCATGGCATATGATAGTCTGAAGATGGCTGATATTCTCTTATCACTGTGGTAGAAATCCTGTCACCCTCTCTATGGCTCGGTTTTGCTCGGCAGAGTTCATTGCCTCATACTGGGACAATTCCATTGAAAACACAGCAGTGCCTGATGTGATTGTTCTTAAAACTGTAGCATATCCCATCATCTCGGCAAGCGGTGTTGTTGCTATGACAACTCGGACATTATGATGTGACTGAATAGTTTCAATGTGACTCCTGCGTTTGGCCAAATCTCCCAGAATAACATGAACATAATCTTCATCTGTGCTGATCTGAGGAAATATATACAAAAAGAGATGATACAGAAGGCAAGGTTACATTGAGTTTGATTGTTTGTTTGATGTGTAGAAATGCAAGATGCACTACAAATACAAAACAAACTGAACAGGTTCGTAGTAGCTTCATTGTTCCGCTAAAAAATTGGAATTTGTCAAGATATAATCAAAATAATCAACTTCAAAATGGTGATTTCAGATTGTTTACACCTCCCAAATGTCATCACTATAGGCAGAAGAATTTAATTTTGGTTGGCTCACACGTCCTATGACATCATGGTATAACTATGATCACATGTTAATCATCTTATGAGACAAACGCTCTATTAGTGACAATGCTGATCAATAAAAAGGCAGTTATAACAGAGGAGATTGGTTGGTTTTATGTTTACTGGCTTTCTTAAGGGTATTTCATAATATAAAAAATAAAAACAAAAACAAGTAATTTGTTTTGTTGGAAAATGAATGTCCATCCACTGCAAAGACAGTACGATTATGCTTGCAACATTTTGCCTTTATCAAGGTGGCCATATCTATGAAATCTTTTGTCCACCTACCTCTAGTCTCATCCTAGGTTCTAACAGTATAGGTGAAGCCTTTCCCAGAGCTTTATGCATGGCCTGACTAGCACAGGCGGATATCATAGCGAGAGACGTTCCTGGCTGGGTATGAAAGGTGTGCAAGTGAATGTTCACCCCACAGACGGGGAAGTTTAAAATGGGTCCTGGTAAAGCAAGATAAAATAAAAAATACAATAAAAATTCTCTCTTCCTTCAAGCTGGTCAGTATTTATGCCATGCTTTACATGATTTTAATCATATATGGTGTGGTTCCAGCCGAATAGATGAAATCTGCCATAGCTGGGCACTGGGGCACCTGAAGCTCACATAAACCACTGATAGAGAAAGTTTACAGGGCACTGGGGCACCTGAAGCTCACATAAACCACTGATAGAGAAAGTTTACTGGGCACTGGGGCACCTGAAGCTCACATAAACCACTGATAGAGAAAGTTTACTGGGCACTGGGGCACCTGAAGTTCACATAAACTGCTGGCAGAGAAAGTTTACTGGGTACTGGGGCACCTGAAACTTCCATATACTATCCTGCATTGGGGCAAGTTTACATACACCATAAGATATCAAGTCACAGGATAATCTTTGTTTCTTTGATTAGGGTTTAACTCCGTACTCAAGGGTATTTGCCTTATATGACGACAGATTGTCCCCTTCACATTGCACCTTGCCTTATTACAGTGGAAAACCGTGAGAAAACCTGATAAAAACCACCCCAGGGATTGCCGGAGCCACAATGTGTCATTCACTCATATACAGGGCATAGGACACTAACATGATCCGCCAGGTGTTTGGGAGAAAGGAAGCTCCCATGATTGTTTGTTTTGTTTATATGGGTTAAAACTTATATGATGACAGGTTGTCCACTTAACACTGTTCCTTGCTTATAAAATATTGTGGAAAACCATGAGGAAAAACCACACCAATGCTTGTCAGAGCTACATCATGTGACTCACTCATATACTTGATGATCGACAGACAGATTCAAACCAGCGGACGGATCTAATTTGACTTATAAATTACATTTGCCATTCAACTGATTTTAAGCAAAAATATTATATTTGTGTAATTCAGAACTAATGGGATATCACAACCAAAGTAGATCCTACAAAAACTTTGATACTTGCCATTGGACAGACCTAACTGTATGCCATTGTTTATTGCTCTCAGATCTTGATGTCTTATAGACTCCAGATTGTTCTCTCGACTATGAATTAACTGGACAGCCTTGAACTCTGTTAAGGTTTTTGCTGGATGAACAGACACAGTCAAAGAGACAAAATGATGACGATCGCCAATGTTTTTATCTAAAACTTCCGTCAACTGTTGTGAGTCAGTTATCGTCTCTTTGTAAGCCACCTGGAGTGGTCCGAGTTCAACATCAATGCCGTATTCCTTCTGGATTCTATCTTTGATGATTTCCAGATGAAGTTCACCCATTCCTGACAAAATTGTCTGGCCAGAATCCTTATCAACACTTACGCGGAGACTGTTGTCTTCACGTTGAAGATTCGCCAAACAAACATCAAGTTCTTTCTGGACTGCCATACTTTGTGGTTCAACTGAACAGAAGAAAACTGGGCTAGGTATTGACAGATGAGCAGAAAAGAAGTCCCTTTCATCCTTTTCTGTATGAGAACTATATTTTGTTTCTGTCATTGGCTCGTGGTTAAAATTCTCCACAGCTTTCACATGTGCTGCATGACTGCTGGTTAAAATGTCCCCTGTAACAGTCTGAAAGAATGGGGTTTGCCTACTTATTAAAATAAAGAATTGCAGTTTAAAATATATCATCACATAAGCTATGAGAAGCCTAGTTCATAAATATCTAAATATAGATGGTATTCCCAGCAATCCCAGGGTTTTATTTCTTTTATCAGCAATAGGCAAACTTATTGTATTTATTACACTCAGAACAGCGGAGGGTTGGGAGTGAGCTTCCTGTTGCCCTGGTGCTCTCAGAGCTAAGGAGCAACATGATGCAGATCTCTTTATGATTTACGTCCTGTGATTGTCCTATCTTGTCTTTGTTTGTTGCCCATCCTGCCAAAGGTGGTTTCCTCCACCCGATGGGCTGACACGCCATCTTGTGAGTGAAACAACTGTAAGTACAGCGTTTAAACCCAATTAAGCAAACAAACACACAGAATATGTCAAAAAAGTTAGCTCTTTGTTTAATTAAGATTAGAATTCTATGGTTTTGCACAAGGGTATTTCATGTATGTTAGATTGTCCTCCATTTACTCTACCTGAATTGCGACAGAAAACCAAGAAGAAACCTTGGAAGGCACCATCCCCATGATGCCTGAGTTATCTAATGTGACACCTTCATATATTTTTATATATAGAGAAGGAACAATTTGCTTTGATTTACCAGCATTGGAACCGCCTCATGTACTTGTAAATCTACATCAAGAGGACTGGTAGACTTGCAGCTTTGTGACCAGTACATTGAAGGAGGATTAGCAGTCCAATGTGCTTACTGCTGAGGCACAGGCTGGGGCCTCATATCTAAAGGAACATGAATAATAAATTATATCACATGCAACTTAACATGTTGGTTTTACCTCCTTCAATCCGGTGGCACAGATGATATTTCCCGCACACACATGGTTCACATCCCTGTGACTGTCAGCATAAACTTGATACAAATGGCCCACCTTCTCTGTATTTTCTCGTGTAATGTTATATATATTACTGCTGGATTTCAAATTTCCTGAATACAATCTTAAGTAGGTTAAAGCACCTCTCTGTTTTTGATGTGTGATTTTAAATACTAAGGCACACACCTCATCCTTGTAATACGGAGCAAATGGGTTCTTTGACTCTAAAGGAGATGGTAAAAAATGGTTGATTCCATCCAACAGAAACTGGACACCTTTGTTTTTTAAAGAGCTACCAATAAGAACTGGGACAGCTTTACGTCCTAATGTGACTCGCTTCAGAGCTGATAATAAATCTGCTGCACTGATTTTCTCAACAGGAACATCATTTAGATACAGGTCAGCAATTTCATTATCATAATCAGCCAGTTGACCAATCAGATTAGTTCTTGCTTTCAAAGCTTTGGACCAAACAGTGGAGTCATTTGATTTGGTAATCGGGGCTAACAGAAAATTGCCTCCATCTCCCACATTTCCTTTACTCCATATTGCCGTTTCCATAGTAACTAGATCGACCAATCCCTGAAACTCCCTTTCCACACCAATTGGAAGGTGTAATAAAAGGGGGACAACTCCTAGTTTTGTCGATATAGATTTAAGACAAAACTCAACATTTGCACCAAGCTTATCCATTTTGTTGAGAAAAATTATTCTTGGAACGGAATATCTGTCAGCCTGTCTCCATACTGTCAAAGTTTGGGCTTCAACACCTGTAAAAAATCAATGAAAGAATGACATCGAATAACAAGAATGCAAAAGGCATTCAGTGAAAATATTTAAAAAGTACAGTTAGTAGATAACAGCTTAATATTTTTTTTAACCGTAAAAAATTATTACAGGAGTCTGAAATTGGATCAAAAATTTCAATTGATAAAAAAATGTCAAGATTTTGTAACTACATGTATAGTCGTGGCTTAATGATGTGGAAACACTGATCTGAGCAGACAAAAGATACCATAGAAATTAAGACATATACATTCTCTTTCTTCATAATGCAGTCATGTCTATTTGTCCAGTTTTTATTATTTGACAGATGCAATTCAGGGGGGGGGGTCTTCTTTTTTGGGTGTATAAATACACCTGAATACAACAAACATATTAAGTTGCCAAATATTAAATTGATTTTTTCTAATTCACACAATTATAAAAATAAAGGGAAGTAATAAAGACCTGCAGAAGAATCCAGTATGGCCACAGCTCCATCTAAAGCTAATAATGATCTTTCCACTTCAAAGGTAAAATCCACATGACCTAAAAGTAAAGTAGAATAAAAACAAAAATGACCGCACATTAGTTTGTTAATTGAAATGATGACTGACATCGTACTTTAAGTTACTTCACTTAAATGTTTAGTAAAGTAAGCATTTCTGTAAATAATGGAATAGTTTGTTTGTTTGACTGAGTTTAATATTTTACTCAAAGGAGTTTCACTTTATATTAAGAAGGATTGTTCATTTTACACTGGAAGTCATTGACTAACTGTATGTAGTATGTCATGTATTCGCCTGTTTCTTGTTTTTCATTTTAACAGGATTTAAACTAAGAATGAATTCATAGTTTTGCTTGGAGTGATGTTTTATTATTCACCGGTACCTTTCTAACTGACACTATCCTACCAACAAATGTCAAAAGTATTAAAAGAAAGTAAGAGATTGACAAACAGTCACTGCTGCTTGAGTTTTTTTTATAGAATTTAGTGTACATTTAGAATCAGTCGTCAAAATCCCCATTTTAATTACAGGTATACCTGGCGTGTCTATCAGGTTGATTTTGTGATGTTTCCAGTGAAATGTAATAGCAGCAGAATTCACAGTTATTCCCCTTTCTCTCTCCTGATCCATGTAGTCCATGATAGTATCACCATGGTCCACATCCCCTGATAAACAAATAAATAGTTCAACTAATTAAAAGGAGTGTCCTTTCATGAATCAACCAACATTTGTTGATATTTAATGAAAAACAGAAAATGGTCAAACAAATTAAACATGTTAAGACATTTTTACCTAATAATCGCATACAGAATATATTTGGTAGGAATATTGAAGCTGTATTAAGCTGGTTATTCTACTAAATTGAAGATTTGAGTGCTACATGGTGATCCAATTAGGCAATTACACAGTGTGCAAGGTTAAAATGATGCAGCTAAACAAATGCCAACAAAACCAAGTTCTGAAATGAGGTGGTAATAATAAAAAATAGTGTCTTCATTGCATTCAAGTAAGATTGGTGAAGTAAAACTATGATTGTTTGTTTGATTGGTGTTTAACGTCGTCTTCAAGGGTATTTCACTTATATGACGACGGATTGTCCACTTCACACTGTACACAGCCTTATTACGGTGGAAAGCTGGGAGGAAACCTCAGAGCCACAACATGGGACTCACTCATATACCTGATGGTTGACTCAGGTATATGACTCGATCCCGTGAACGGAAAATCGAAGCAAGTTCTGTTTAAGAGGCGCACTCCCTACGAAAAATCGAAGCAAGTTCTGTTTAAGAAGCACACTCCCTACCACTGAGCCACAGCCAGGGTATTTTATTCAATTATGTTTGTTTGTTTGTTTGTTTGATTGGTGTTTAACGTCGTACTCAACTTCAAAGGTATTTCACTTATATGATGATGGATTGTCCACTTCACAGTGTACACAGCCTTATTACAGTGGAAAAACGAGAGGAAACCTTGTAAAAACCACCCCCGCGATTGCTGGAGCCACAAATATAAAAAGGTGATAACCAATATATTTATATGGCAACAAGAAAATGGGGGAAGATAACACATTATTTAGAATTGATAGGCAATAATGAGTTGCATTGGCGATATATATATATAAGCTTACATATTAAATGGTTAGATACAAAACAGTATATGAAACCACCAGTACCCCTGTATGTAAAGCTTACTGTATTGATATCCTCCAGAAATCTTCCTGACCTTATTTCTGCTATTAATCTTCCAATATATTGTATGGCCGTACCTTGGTTTAACTTTAAACCATTTCATTTTCTTCCTTGAACAATTGTTGTGGCTTTGACCGTTTAGATCAACCCATAAATCAACCACTTCGTCCACTTGACATTTATTTTGTCATCAAAATCAATCATTTCTAAGCAGTATGAACTCTATTCACTTATGATCGATTTAAGATGTCTTCTCCATTTGAGAACAAGAGTTTGCAAGACATGTCTGGTTCTCCGCAGGTCTCTCTCAGTTGGGAATTGGCCTCTGCAAGTACATGTTTTTTGGCGGGGTAAGAGGCCATTCTTAATTCAGAGGCAAGCGTTATTTCTAAAGGTTTTGTACAGCTGGACGTCGTATCTCTGTTGACCATTTATACAATTCAATAAGATACATAATCGCACCTACTGATCTAGGAAACATTACTGTAGTGAAATATTAGCCTTATAAAGAAGTCTACATAACAGGTCATGTAGGTCTTATTTTAGTTTTAGTTTAAGTGAAATACTACAAAACGCATCCAGTTGAGGTAAATACAAAACCAAAAAAAAAACACATTACCTAAATGAGTGGAGAACCCTGAATAGTACAGCATCCGCTCAGTTGTTGTTGTTTTACCGGCGTCAATATGAGCCATAACTCCAATGTTTCGGATCAAAGACTGGTCGTCTGCTTTCTGAGGGTGTTTTGGAAAGTTGTGGTGCTTGCCCAGTGACATAAGACAGGGCTCATTATGAAGTCGTCGCATACTGCAACCATCGAATTTACATTTTGTATGTTTACATAACAAAAACTTTCTCAACATTTTGATATTTATGTAGTTTATAACATATTTTGAAAACAGCATGGTCGTCCTCCAGCCTTCAAGTTTTGTTTTCACCTGAATGTTGTGACGAGTGTGTTGTGGCGAGTACCGAGGTATACAGCTGCACGTCCACTGGGAAATCGCCTTATTGCCAGGACCATATTCCTGTTGTCTGTGTTAGGCAACAGACAATTGCTCGTCTGCAAAGATGAAACTGGCTGCTTAGACTGGTCAATGTCTGATGTTAAAATTGCGACTCAAGATTCAGTTTCAATTCCAATCTTATTAAAACAAAGTTTTTATTTATAACTCCCTGGTTATTTATTGCATCTAGTATGACAATATACATTATCATAAGTCTATCAAGTAGACATCTGACATTATATAGTGTAATCCCAGATTGCATGTGCAATATATAATGACGTTACCTGGACCTTATTAAACCCGTTAGATCTGGCTTTATATATGTATATGAACTATTAGAACTATTTATATATATGAACTTTAGGAGTCTTGACATTGGTCACAAGTCAGTTACCCTGGAATCTAATCCAACGAAGAAAGCATAAACAATATACCGTTCTGAAGTTTGTTTATTTGATTGGAATTTTACGCCATACTTAATAATACAAGAGATCCATGAATGGATCTTGACGCCCACACTGTTAAGATAGTTTGAAGAGAAGAGTCTAAGAGGGGACA
>JARFOD010099875.1:2440-16644 GCA_031763545.1 Mopalia muscosa
TTTAATTACCCATTATGAATTATTAAACCCCAAGCTGATCGTTAAATTATGGTTGAATGAAAATTAAACTGATGGGTTTAATATACTTTTCCGAGTTTAGTAAATTTCAAATTTAGTTTGGTTTAAATGCCCAGGAAAAATGATTAAATCCAAAGTTTATCGTTTAATTATAGTTAAGGGAATATTAATTTATAAGTTTCAATCTCAACCTGCATGGAAAACATCGTAGGAGACCTGAGATGAAATTCCAACCATAGTAATAGGCAGATATAATATATTACAGGAGACTTGCTAACGTTAGACTTAGCAGATTACAACGAATGCAATATTATATCAACCCTTGCTGGATTTTCTATTTACAAAAGCTACATAGTTAGTGAACAACAAGGAACTGAAGTTAAGGTATGGCCGCTGTTTAAATCCGAAATCAAAAGGTATGAATAGGCCTATACTATGAAATACAACAATCTGTTACCCAAGACAATTATGTACAGAATTAACAAATATATATCCAATCATTGATATGGTTCATGTAATAGCTGCTCAAGTATAAGGTTCTGTGATATAATGCATGCGTCTCCTTTTTTCGAAAGGTGAACTTAAAATGTGATTTAATATACAACAAAAATATATGAGAGTAAAATTTTATTTAAAAAATAAAAGACACGCTAACGTTTCTCTCCCACAAATGCTTAGTATAATGTTGTTAGATAAATTTAGAAACGCGAACTATATAGCTACTCCACGCAAACATGTATTGAATAAAACCCACATACGACTCTTTAACAGTATGTAACGTTCTTTCTTATTTAACTTCACAACAACTTCAAAACTGTCTCACCTCTACATATTTTTCAGCATGACAACGTAAAAAATATTTTTACGCCGTACTTATGGTGAATGATCATATATTCTAAGCTTGATTCAAACGCCGAAATTTAAGTTCTTTAGTAGCTTACCTTAACTAAACGTTTTAGATCACTATCAAAGTTTGATACGGTTTTATTGCGGTAATACGTGGTAGCAATGCGGCCTGTAGCTTGTGTACTTTTCGTTTTTAATCGCATTTTCGTTTAGCAATTTTTGTTTGTTTGATTGGTGTTTTACGTCCTCTTCACACTGTGCACAGCCTTATTACGGTGGAAAACCGGGAGGAAATCTCGTAAAAACCACCCCTACAATTGCCGGAGCCACAACATGTGACTTGCTCATATACCTGATGGTCGAAGGCGGACTCGAATCCATGAACGGTAAATCGAAGCATGTTTAGTTCAGGAAGCGTACTCGCTACCACTGGGCCACGGCCGCGGGCTCCGGTTAACAATGGAATGGTTAAAAGAATTACACTTAGGGACTAGAGGAGGATTGCCTTCCTCTCCCGGGGGATCTCTGACGAATAGTAATGGTTAAAAACACAGTATTACTATACATGTTTTCCAATTTTGCTGTTTTGTTTTAAAGTAAAAATATGCTTACCCATCGTCTTAACTCGTTTATCGACACATTCCCCTGCTAGCCATGTTGTAAGCGCACGCATTAGATCGAAGTCCTCAAATTAATTTTGCACTTTACATCGAGAGTCCTACGATCGAATCCTTTTGTATTGAAATGTCACACTGAAGCACATATTAAAACTTTGGCCAAGACTTTACCGCTTACCCTGTGTGAATCTGTGCAGCTGGCGTTATTAAAAGTACTACCTTTCGAATACAAAAAAAAAATGTTTTATTCACCGAGGGATAAGATAAGATCAAATTTAGTTTGTTTCCAACTGATAACGCTCGAATTGAATCGCATCTTCGCGAGTCAAGGTTAAGACATGCGTGTATCAACCTTGGCACATTGCAAACCTCTATCGTGTTATCTCAGTCGAATAAGGGCATATACTCTTTCTCCATCTAGGGTTTTCCCCTAAATCCCCCGGCCAATGCAATATGCCGATTCAACGACAATAGTAGTCTAAGACCGAATAATGACTGAAACCAGTGCTCGAAATTAACTTATAAACATGATCAAGAGCAGATTTTTGATTAACAGTTTACATAATGTCCAAATCCATTCGTTGTTCTGTTTCTTGGATTCTCATTTTGTAAAGATCAAGTACCATTAAGCTTTTTTACGCGGATTTGCTTGTATTGGGCATGGATAACTTCCCGGTCATCTTACGTCGATATACTGCTCACATGTTGCGACTGTCGCCCAGCAAATATATGAGTGAATCACATGTGCACGACTTGCTTCTGGCACTCACAGGCGTGGTTACCTCTTGTGTTTTACGGAATTAAAATAAGGAACAGTCAAATGAACAATTCTCCGCCCTAGGTGAAATACCAGTGAGTACGAGGTTCAACTATAATCAAAAAAGCAAATATCTTTATTGCAATTCGTATGACAGCAGAGATATCTCGCTGATACAATCTATATATTTACACATGGACAACAAAATTTAAGTTGCGGTCACTTGCACCTCTTAATATTGTGTTCTAAATGCGATCAAGAAATTTACTACATCCCGAGAGTCATTAATTCTCGCAAAGTTTTGTACTTCTATTCGCGATCTATTACCTAGAGGTAATAAAGTCAAGATGAGGCATAAGAACACGTGATTGAGTGGTGAAATCGCGCATCCGCGTTTTGAATTAATTAGTTTCTATCTGTTTCGGCCTAAGAACATGATGTACCAGTGGGGTATGTGCCGAAGGCCTGGCATTTCCTCAGACATTGTGTTTGATTATTTTTATTGAATGCGTAAATCGGATGTAAATAAGCTTTCAACTAACAAAATGTACCCTTTTCGAGCATATTATGTTCGAAAACCCGGAAATTATTGAATGTCCGAGCTGGGTAGGGACAAGTTGATGTTAATGTTTTTGAGTTTGTTTAAACAGAAATGTTGATTTATTTTGATGTGTATTACATCGTTCCTGAATTGTATACAAATAATGAAGACAAACGTTTGTGAAGAAACATATCGATTACAAACAATTGCAACAATTTTTGGGAGACCATATAACAAAATGAGAATCATTTAAACAGAGGATGAACTAAAGCCGCCATGGCAAGCTGTTTTATAACCTCTACCTATATTCTACATACGTCGAATTAGTTTTGCTCTTTATTTTGCTTATGTACAATTATTTTTCACATATGTGAAATTGTTTTTACAAAAGGGAAAAAAATTCCTAAGGCTATTTCACACATGTGAAAAAGAATATCAGTATATTTTACTGACAAATGAAGCGAAAGCACCTGCTGTGGAAGTTTGGTCTCAGCAGGGCACCCTCCAAAGTCGAGACAGTTGATCAGGGAATGGTCCCCTACAGAGAGATTATAACAGCAACAGCAACAACGCTAAGGACAGACTGCTAAATGTTGAATAGCAGCAAACACTCGGATATATCTACAATCTAACAACGGCTGAAACACAAAGCCATACATTGCATTCTCTAAAATGCCAATTACCGTCTCAAATATAGAGAGAACTTGATACCAGGCGACGGGTTTATTCTTATTCGGTATTTTTATTGTAGTCTACATGACTTTATTTCCCTGGTGAATCAAATGTAGTAATGCGTACTACAGAATCGGTCAAATTATAAGCATATAGAAGAAATGCAGTTTCACTGATTTATTCTTCACAAGAAAATAACAAATGAGTGTGGATATACTTATGATAATATTGTTGTTTTAGAGAAAATATATTGCCGACGATAGAAGTTTTAAGGAAGAAGTCTGTAATTGATGTCTTGGACGTTTTTATTGTACATATCTACAAACAAGTTCCATTCATCCTTTTATTTTACATAGTCAATTATTTTCAAGACATATTTACATTTGTACATCATTTCAATAGTTTAATGTATACAGGGTTTTTGTTTAAAAAACGACTCATTGTGTGTTGTGAAATTTCAACAATACATATATTAGTGATACTATCAGTGCTTGTTCAGAAACAAATTTGAATCACTGAATGGTAACAAATTGGGGGAAGCCCTCCACAAGGGATTAGCTTATTTGCATTTTCGCGAGCCAAGGTTAAGACATGGGTGAATTAACCTTGGCACATTACAAAGGCCTATTGTGTTATCGGAGTTGAATAAGGGCACATAGTCTGGTGCCATCTGGGGTTCGACCCTAACTCCACCGGTCACTGGAATAAGCTGATCCAACGAAAGTACCGGTAGTCTTCGGCGACCGAGGGAAAACATGGAGGAAAGCAGTGCTCGAATTCAACTTATAAATATAATCAAGAGCAGGGTTTCTGTTCACAGTTTAAATAATATCCAAATTCAGTTGTTGTTCTATTTCTTGGAGTTTAATTTTGTAATGAGCAAGTACCATTTGGATTTTTAACGTAGATGGGAAGTATGTTAGGCAAGGATGTAATACGACGACGGTTTTAATCAAATGTTGGAGTCTAAAGATGTTTGAAAAGAACAAATACACGCTGCTGTTGAGCAATAAAGAGTCGCTGATAGGCCGGGGTCCGACAATTTTGGGTGTATACTGCCAAAAGAAATTGAGTATATGAGGCTTGTATCTCAATACCATGTGTACAGATGATGGTCTGTTTGTCAAGTTCTTTTGGAAGCACATTTTAAAAGTTAATCGGTCATCAGCACTGTCCTATTTTCAGTAAATAACTTTTGATAATGGCTAAGGGCATGCCCTATGCATAGGCATTTACTGCTTTTGTCCCATGGGAAAAAATATACAAAATATAAATAAATACCGTAGGACTAAACCAAATAAATCAGTACCAAGGGATTTCTATTGTTTTCTAATAAAAGGAAACCTTTGGTACTGAAAATGGCTCGGCTGGGATGCTCAATTTGATTGGTCGTTTCGCTCGACCAATCTAGACGCTGCAATTCAGGATTTAGTCTTCACGGCACATTGTACGGTGGCCATGCACATATTACCGATTTATCAAACAACTTGTATTCAAAACTAAGGAGTGCTCTGTTAGCCAATCAAGTATTCGAGGGTTCATCCTTATTACACACCGACGTAGTGACGGATGAGTCGCGTAATTTGGTAACCAGAAAAGTAAATCCACCCAGGACAGTCTACCATTTGCCTGAAGCTATCAGGAACATCATATGGGTTTATGTCTTTATTAGGTGGATCGATATCCAAGTACATAACGGGATTTTGCTTATATATATATATATTATGGAATGCTTGGTGGAAAGAATACAATGACATGATTGATTTCTCGCGGTTTTAACTCCCTGGATTGACACATATAACATAACAATAAGCATCCGCTAGCCTCTTCCAGGGAGGTACATTTGGTGTGCTTATATCACTGGAAATGACTTTTCTCGTCTAAAGTTTGAATTAGAAAAGACAAACAATTCATTGGCTAAAATCCATCAGATTTTTATGATGGATAACTTTAATTCAGTTGTAAAATTATTGGCATGTGGTTTGATGCAAATACATTGTCTCTCTGTTTTTGGATTGTCAATGCGAGTATCGCACAACACTTTCTACGTCATCTTGATGTCTTTTAATAACTCTATAAATCTATGATCAACTTGGATCCGCTGTTTACCTAACCTTCATATAGTACCCATTTACTCACATGCGCTACAGAAATATGCAATACTAAAACAGTCTTAGCCCTGTATCGCACAGGAAAGGACACATAATATGAACTTACCCGTTTTTGTCAGTTGTTTGACAAGTTATTAAATTCATTCTGTAGTAAGACTTAATATGGAATGTTGGGAGACGGAATCTATGGCAAGCCGTTTTATCACGTCTACCTTTATTCTACATATGTCGAATAGCTTTTGCTTTTATTTTACTTATGTACAATTCTTTTCCACATATGTGAAATTCTTTTTTACTGATGTTGAAAAGATTTTCACTTCTGCAAAAAGGAATTTCACATAAATAAAATAACATTTTTATGGATTTGCACAAGTTAACCACAATTAAGTTTTGGATTTGTACAAGTTAGACGCAATTAATTTTTGGATTTGAACCAGTTAGATACAATTAACTTTCTATATTGATGCCTTGCGTAAATTTGTATTGTGGACGAAGAACCAGTCTGTCCTTTCAATCGAAGACATATCCACTGATCCAGGCATGATTAAATGTAATTTAATTTTCAGTTTTTAAGTGTCACTCAGCTCAAGGGTTATATGTTTAAAAGATAGTCCAACTGCTAAGTTTGGCTACTGGGTTGAGACGGGGTATCAAGTAGAGCATACAATCCATTCTTTAGGGATGTTTTGGAATAAATTTTGACAGCTACTAAGAGAATTCCTGCATCGCAGTCATCAATGTAAAACACTCATTATCACGGCGTACATTATTAACCAATCAGCCAAACAGCAACATCTGAATAAACAATAAAACTACCTTTGACTTCGGTCACAAAAGGAGCTGTTTATTTATTTATTATTGATAAATTCGGACATGGTGACTTAATTTATTTGTTCAGCTCATATTTTAACTTTTCGTGAGTCATCTGTCTGCGGCCATTGATTTGATGGATGAGTCAGGTGAGCGTGTCATAGGGGTTTCTCTATATCATTAAATATCTGATGAAGAAAACAAACAAGTGACGACTGGTAGCCACTTCTTATAAATTGATACCAATTAAAATGTACGAAGCAATTATACATTGTAAACATTTAATAGTAAATGATCAGCATGCGACCGGAAATTAGTGCTTATGGACGTATTGGATGTTCGTCTACAATAAATTGAAGATTATTTCAGACTAAATAAACAAACTATGTAGCAGCGATACCAATTTGGTTTTTCGAAATCTGATTATGAAGAACGTCTCAAAATGTCGAGATGGTCCAACGTTGCTTTTGTCTTCGTTTTTTTTTAAATTGACCCGAATGTCGTATTTGTGACAGCGTGTCTTAATGAAAGACTAACTCAAACACTAAACCTAACGAGTGGTCGGGCTCTAAACTTCATCTTAAAAAGTTATGAATTTAACCCATCAGAAGAAATACTCTATTTTAAAATAATTACTCCTTAAGGAGTGTTTCATAAAGTTCGTGTATACAAGGTAACGCAATAGTGATAGCTTATATCAGAACATCAGTTATAACCTGTAACACCCATGACAAGTACTTTAACCGTCTCACACGTCAAACTATAGGACATCTAGGATATGTGACAACAATGTCTCCATCTTGTCAGTATGTGATCGAAACAAGTGAAAAGTGTGCTTCTGTTAACGGCAAGAGATTTTCACTGATCTGTGTTAAAAGGATACATCCGGACTGACCGGAATGGCCCTGATTGGTTGAATGGACTTCACACAAAGGCGGACAAACATTTCTTAACATGTATTGCCGATCGACTTACCTTATTGTTTATCTCTTCACTTGCACGCCGCTAGCATAAAATTAATTCCACAAAGATGATTTCTGAATGTGTATCGACGGACAGTCCGTGTGAATGATGGAAAACAATGCAATGAATCTAAACATAAAATTAAAAACCCTGATATTGGGCTAGTTTCAATACCAGAGACTTGCTATTGAACATTTTCATCAGACAATTCCTGCGCCTTTTAGAAAACGAGATAAACAAGCAATACCTGGGTATTGTGTAAAACGAGAACAACAGGCAATTCCTTGATATTCTGTAAAACGAGAACAACAGGCAATACCTGGGTATTCTGTAAAACGAGAACAACAGGCAATACCTGGGCATTCTGTAAAACGAGAACAACAGGCAATACCTTGATATGCTGTAAAACAAGAACAACAGGCAATACCTGGGTATTCTGTAAAACGAGAACAACAGGCAATACCTTGATATTATGTAAAACGAGAACAACAGGCAATACTTTGATATTCTGTAAGACGAGAACAACAATGAATACCTGGATATTCTGTAAAACGAGAACAATGGGCAATACCTTGATATTCTGTAAAACGAGAACAACGGGCAATATATGGATATTCTGTCAAACGAAAACAACAGGCAATGCCTGGATATTCTGAAAAACGAGAACAACAATCAATACCTTGATATTCTGTCAAACGAGAACAACAGGCAATATATGGATATTCTGTCAAACGAGAACAACAGGCAATACCTGGATATTCTGTCAAACGAGAACAACAGGCAATACCTGGATATTCTGTCAAACGAGAACAACAGGCAATGCCTGGATATTCTGAAAAACGAGAACAACAGGCAATGCCTGGATATTCTGAAAAACGAGAACAACAATCAATACCTGGATATTTTGTCAAATGAGAACAACAGACATTACCTGGATATTCTGTAAAACGAGAACAACGGACAATACATGGATATTCTGTCAAACGAAAACAACGGGCTATTCTGCAGTAAAACGACAACAACGGACAATCCTTGATATTATGTAAAACGAGAACAACAGGCAATGTCTGGATATTCTGTAAAACAGGAACAACAGGCAATATATTGGTATTCCGGAAAACGAGATCTGTCCACCAGGCAACACGTGTGTATTATGGAAAACGAGAGCTGTCAACTACCTTTGTACATGGGAAAACGTATGAAAAACTCGAGAAAAACTATTACAACAGTGTATACTCAACCCAAAATGTATTTTATTTTAATCAGGGCTTGACAATGTGTCACAAATGACAAATCCAGAGCTGCAATTGCATGGTAGCATTTATAAAGCTAATATTTATTTATAAAGTTATTTACACTCGGATATGATATATAACTGTATTGTCAGGTACAGTTATTGACATGTATATATTACATATTTTTTAGTATCTCTCTAGCTAAATTTCTGCATGTTGGTTGTGTATATTTATGTGATATGTATGTCATGGCAATGTCTTATAGAAATATATAACAGCTATACAAGTGTGCAGTAGATATAGAGCCGGGCAAGTTTCCTGTACAGAAAAGGTGCTTTCTACTTTCCGCTATCAAAAATCAATGTATTTCAAATAAAAAGGGCATTTGGTTAAGCGATAGACAATTTCAAGGCGGAATGGTTGTAAATATTGGAATAAAGAAGACAAACTAGCATGTACACCTTAACAGCCATTATACTTTCTAATAAAAAGACACGACGCAGAAGTAGAAGTAGCACTCGACAAACCTTGTGAGTAAACAAGTGTAAATTGCCACGCTGTTGGCCGAAAGAAAATTACGACGCAAACTCAGCTTGGTGGTGAGAAGTGGTTTTGATTTGCTTTTGACGAGTGTTTGGATCGTCCAAAGGTGTGTTCTATTTGTATTTAAATTGACACCTGAATGATCCGTGATCATAACCTTTGTTAATTGGATGATCGCCTGTAATTGTTTCAGCCTGTAAAATTGATCCCATTCGTTATCCCACATGTTATCATTCAAGCGAACTTGACTATTCTTGACGTATGTGTGTATAACAGCAATCTGTGAGCATACGGACGACCAGCAGGGTAACTTGTCACGCGGAAAACTGATTGATTGATTGGTATTTTACGCCAAGCTTAAAAGTATTTCCCTTATAATATGAAGGCGGTTGATTCCGAAAAATAATTGATACTAGCATAACCAAGACGTGCAGCGTTGGAGCGTTAATTTTCCTCCAGTGCTAAATAAAGACAGTATGTGCTACTCTTCAAACAAACTGCCCTTGGTCAGAGGCCTGTGGAAACAGAAGTATAGCCGATCTTATTAATCTACAATGGGATTTTGGTGGTTCATTTCTCAAAATGTACTTATTTATTTAGTAGAATGGCCCTTTTAGTAGCAAGGTGCTTATAATATTTTCTGGATTTTGCCTAGAACAATGTCAGTGGACCGTTGTGTCTATCTATACCTAACCTTCGAAATTGAATAGAAACACAATATACACAAACCATATCTTTCTTTTCAAGTTTTAATATTCGTAATTGGAATTTCAAATTACTTGTTATCTCGGATAAACTTTGAATATTTTACTTTAAATAAAAAAAAAAAATTATTGTTGTCCAATTTTAGCCTAACTGTTGCAACAAGACATACAATCTTCATGTGGTGGTGCTTGAAGTGTCTTTAACAATATTGTAAGTCACTTACTACTCGTCATAACTGCCGGGGTGAAGCTGTTTGGGACATGCTTTGACACTAATGGTGGATAAGAGATGGGCCTTCAAGGTGGCATTGGGTCGTCTAATAACAGATGGAATTTAATACCACTTCGAACAACCTGCCCCTGACTTTTAACCATGTTTACGTAACTTGGGTTCGTGATATTCAGAATGTTTTTAAAAATAAGCCTAAGACCTATCCAAACTATATGATTGCCAGCATTTAGACTTTAATAAACTTCTAGAAATTTCTGCAGTCAATTTGAGACCGACCAGTGTTACCAAACTTTGCATCACCAGCACAAATATGGAATCACATATTACTACATTTAGCTGGACAATCGCGCACATAGATCATTAAGAGGAGACCCACAATGAACCCCGTTTACTGCTGCCTGTCCATGAAATAGCGAGCTAACCGACGCCAATATAGTAGTGATTTGTGAGATATTCACAACTTTAAAGATGCCCTGCTAAAGTATATGTCAACCATGCCTAACCTGCTATTTTCCGTTCAAACCGACGTCCAAGAAATCGATGTATTTGCTTATGTTGGTATGAAAAAAAAATATTTTGAAAATTTACATATGTCGATTTACTTAAAAATAGTTCGTATATAAAACAATTTTTCTTGGAAAATTTTAACAATTCTGAAATGTGTGAGTATATCTGCTCGTGGGCAGGTTGTCCCAAACGTGGAATGAGTCTATCTGCTCGTAGATAGGTTGTCTCAAACGTGGGATGAGTATATCTGCTCGTAGATAGGTTGTCTCAAACGTGGGATGAGTCTATCTTCTCGTAGATAAGTTGTCTCAAACGTGGGATGAGTCTATCTTCTCGTAGATAGGTTGTCCCAAACATGGGATGAGTCTATCTGCTCGTAGATAGGTTGTCTCAAACGTGGAATGAGTCTATCTGCTCGTAGATAGGTTGTCTCAAACGTGGAATCAGTCCATCTTCTCGTAGATATGTTGTCCCAAACGTGGAATGAGTCTATCTGCTCGTAGATAAGTTGTCTCAAACGTGGAATCAGTCTATCAGCTCGAAAAATAACTAAGGACTAACCCATAGGTAATTGTGTAATAAGGAGTAGTTTGGCAATTGGCCATGTCACTTAAATACATAGCGATTTCTATATACGATTGTTAGGTGTCATACCTTTTTACTTACCGACTCATCAGTGGTTTTCTTCTTGGATCAATCATTTGCCCAGAGTGAGCTCGGAAAGATAACGCTAGATGATTCTGGCAATGATGTATATTAAGCACAGTACACGTTTCAATAAAGACGGATTAACGTGCGACAGTTTGGAGTGGCAGAAAAACAACCTTCATAAGGTTTTATTGATATCTCAAGCTAGTCCATACACTGATAACATTGGTTGAGATGTTGACCGTGGCTTGGCAAAACATATCTATATTGATACGGCAATGTAAGTGTTGGTCTAACAGGAAAAAGATGGCTGATCAGTGAGACATATTATAAGTTTGACTTAGTTTTATCAAACAAAATTCACACTTTCATTTAATGTCACGCTTTGTAACAAGTTGTCCATGTTTGTTTCACCAATTAATACTGAGACGGCATATCGTAGTTTTACCGCACTTTAATTTGGTGATCTGGAGTTCGTCATGCAATGTCTGGATATATTGAAGTGGAACTTACTATGGGATTTGTTTGATTGGGGTTTAACGTCTAACCCAATGATATTCCACTTACATGACGCTGCATTGTCCATTGTCCTTGCTTGAATGCGATGGAAAACCTGGAGAAAATCCAGCAAAAACCACCCCGCGGTTGGCAAACCACATTGCGTGGCACACAGGACAGTACATCGAATTACGATAAGAAAACAGACACGCCTACCACTAAGCCACGGCCGCGGACCCTGTACGATGTTGGGAGAATAATTTATTTGTTCAACTGACACGCGGGAGTATTGCTTAAGCATGTTGTCTACAGACTTTAGTGTTCTTAAAACATCCTAATATAATATTCGTTAAAACGACCATTTCATCCTAACCTCCTATGGTCTTCGAATAGAAAAGGGCTGACGAAGATGACATTTTGATTTATAGAAATTGACGTGTTGATCATCCGAGACAGTGTTAACAGTGAGCTTGTAATTAGCGTCATGTGTCACTGGTCACTTTGGAAAAGTCTGTTAAAATATTTTTTTAAATAATATGCTGAAAATGCTATCTATACAGTAACTCCGTTGGTTGTGTGCATTGTAGATTTTGACCATGGATTATATATGTCATGGCCATTTATCTTGACTAATAAGAAACTATGTCGGCATCATCAAATGCTCATGTAACAAGTTGCAATTTGAGTTATGTGATATGTACAGGTTGTTAAAACAGAATTACATTCAGTTTGCCTCTATAAGATAGTTTTGTGCATCCTATTTTGTGTTTTTTACTTATTATATAAGATTTTATGTATTTGGTTATCATTGATCATTTCCTGTCAAACTTCTTCCCTGTTCAAATCTTACACATGGAACAGTTGTAGGGCATCCTCTGCAGTGTTGATTAAATGGGTTGAATTTTGGAAATTTTGCTTTGAAATATAACTAAGGTACGAGTACCTAAACTTTATCGATTGGTTTATCTACTGCATTTAACATCCTAAATTTGAGTTTGCATAAGACTGATAAACTAAAACAGATTAAGAACAAATGAATATTGTACGATAGCAGGCTTTTAAAATAGAAATGATCACAATAGTCCTTTGAGAAATAAGCATCCCGTCAGTTTATAATTTAATAATTTTTTATAACTTTCCAATACCGAGTTTACTTCAATGTGTTCATATTTGTGTATGTTTTCCACATATGTAAATGTGTAGGTTTACCATCTATGTATGTGTATACATGTCCCGTCTGCGTGTGTGTGTACGGTTCTCACATACATATATGTTTACGTTTCCGGTATACATATTTGTGTGTATTTCCTATATACATATATGTGTCCGCTTCCCGTCTACGTATGTGTGTACTTTTCTTATATACATATATGTCTATGAATATTTTTTTGTGTCTATGTTTCCCGTATACATGTGTGCGTACATTTCCTATATACATATATGTTTACGCTTCCCGTCTACGTATGTGTCTACGTTTCCCATATATATATATAGGTCTACTTTCCCCGCATACGTGTGCGGTATGTAGTACGTTTCCCATATACATATAGGTGTACTTTTCCCGTATACGTGTGTATGTACGTTTCCCATATACATATAGGTGTACTTTTCCCGTATACGTATTTATGTACGTTTCCCATATACATATAGGTGTACTTTTCCCGTATACGTATGTGTGTACGTTTCCCATATATATCTATAGGTGTACTTTCCCCGTCTACGTATGTATGTACGTTTCCCATATACATATAGGTGTACTTTTTCCATATACTTATAGGTGTACTTTTCCCGTATAGTATGTGTGTACGTTTCCCATATACACAGTGTACTTTTCCCGTAAACGTATGTGTGTACGTTTCCGATATACATATAGGTGTACTTGTCCCGTATACGTATGTGTGTACGTTTCCCACATACATAATTCTAAAATCGACCACACTGGCACAGGTATGTAGATTATTTAAAATCGAAAAATCATCTTCTGTTCTAGATAACTTCCAGAGACAAGTTTCTTAATACACCTTAATCTCGAGTTGTGTTATTGGTAAACTACAGACATCTCGATACAGGGGTTAACCAATGAATATGTTTGTTAAACAGAATGATTAACAACCTGTCTGATAGAGAGGGAAGTTTCGCCTCAACCAACAGGTCCTTTTGGGTTCAAGAATCCTATTAGACTCTCTTTTCGGCATTTCTGTTTTTTTTTTTTTTGTCTTATTCAGAAGAAATAATTTGTGTTTTTTTGGAATGGCATGATGTCAAAATGATTTTTCCCATATACATATAGATTTATGTACGTTTCCCATCTACATATATATTTACATTTCCCCTATACGTGTGTATGTACGTTTCCCATATACATTTACATTTCCCGTATACGTGTGTATGTACGTTTCCCATATACATATATATTTACACTTCTCGTATACGTGTGTATGTACGTTTCCCATATACATATATATTTACACTTCCCGTATACGTGTGTATGTACGTTTCCCA
>JARFOD010099886.1:0-16644 GCA_031763545.1 Mopalia muscosa
AAAATAGTCCCGTTTCAGACCGTACGTATATGAACCATCTGATACGATAAATATACGATGCCTCTGTATCTGTGTGGTGAGACTCATAGGTATATGATAAATCTTACAAGATTGACACTGTTGGGGCATATACTCAAATAATTAATCCCTTTCAACAAAAATGTGTTATTAAAATGTAACGGACAGGGGGCGAAGGGAATGGCGAAGCGGTGTTACGCCTACGTATTCCTTAATGGAAGAGAATGAGATAGATAAGGGGAGAAAAATTAGAAAATTGTACTTTATAGATTACTATAGCGAAAGTTGTTCCCCCTTAAACAATGAAACAAAAAAAATCCCTTTCTGTTCTAGATTTATTCTAAATTAAAATACTCATCAAATATATCTGTTTGCAGGATAATATCTCCATATTTAATAAGATTCAATAGATGGAATTCAACTTAATTTAATTTTGAATCTACCAAAATAAATACATTGCTGAATGAAATATTTTCATTTCGGTCCCTACAGAGGTAGACACTAGTACATGTATCTATGTAAATAATTCTTGACGTTACTTCATGTATTAACGTTGAATAAAAAATAGTGAACAAGAAAGCACATGTGGCGCATTAACACTATCTTTTTGGCAGTTTTCCGTTCCCGGGAAGGAGGGAGGAGGGGGAGGGAGTGAGCAGTGGTTGTTTGTTTGTGTATTCACTTCGAAATCTGTCGATAGCATGAAACTAGCAGATTAACATTCCAACAAAATGAAGCACATCTCATGGTTGTGCTAGTGTTAATTATTATTGGAATACAGTGACGTCATATTTTCTGGAGACAAGTCTCCTTGGGGTTTGCAGACAGTTGAATTGGTTATCTGTGATTCTAACTGTATCCAATTGGCGAACTCTGACTTTGGTTGAAGTAGACATATAAGTGAACGACTGGGAATAGCTGCTCGAAACGCTACGACCTACTGCCTTTGTAAACCAGAAAAATGGATGGAGACCGAACGAACGCGTCGCGCATAAACTCAATCCATTACGATCTGTGAATAGTAGTTAATTTAAGGTTCCCAGACGCATCCCACAACAGCAGCATTTGATCAACTCCTAACACTAGCCTGGCAGCTTTCTTACAATGTATTGAGTCTACGAATCTCCAATACTAGACACTGAGCACAGATGGACAACAATTCCACCACAAATGGATGAAAGAAACGCCGGGAGAGATTTACCAACGTTGAGAGCTTTTAGACGTGACCCCTATTGAACGGCGTCCTCTGGTTGAGGATAGTAGATTCCATATGGTACAATCTGTGTATCCAAATACATTGCACCAGGCATGAATTTTATGTATCTAGGGTTCCTACAGTATCTTCCGTTCGTTATGAATTAGGAGACCTTTAACCGAAGCCTAACAAACAATCAAGAACAAAGCTATTATGAAGTTTCCTATGCAGTCCTTTCAAAAACAAATTAAAATGCGTGAAAATGTATATTTGAGCACACTCTACGACGACAGGAAACCTAATCTGTATTCTTTGGTGTTCGGCGTCGCTCATTTAATGCCATACAATATTTTACAACAAACAGCCAACAAATTCAACTGTCATCACATGTAACAGATTATGGCAGCCACCAAGAAATTAACGCTGAAGTAATCTACCAAAATAATTATAACATGAGCTAGTAAGACAACTGAACTATTTGCTTACAAACGTGGGTCGATTTACAATCC
The DNA here is from genome assembly GCA_031763545.1 of Mopalia muscosa. Classification (NCBI taxonomy): domain Eukaryota; kingdom Metazoa; phylum Mollusca; class Polyplacophora; order Chitonida; family Mopaliidae; genus Mopalia; species Mopalia muscosa. Next base: position 1,723 of record JARFOD010099886.1, read on the forward strand.
GAGTCCAAGTCTTGGTGGAAAAAAAAAATAACGATAAACTGTAATGGTCCCTTTTAATGGCCTTCAAGATGGAAAGTTGAGCCTTTTTAAGACTTTTAAAAAGTAGGCCTAAAGCAGTTTATATTTATTGTAAGCGATTTCGGTGACATACCCCCTCTCCCCCTACTCTTTTCGCCTGAATCTAGTTGCAAAACAAAGGACATTCACTGTTATTTGATGATGTGGCGTAAGCTTTTTCAATTTGCATTTCTGGTTGGGGTGTAACGCCGTACTCAAGGCTGCTTCACTCACATCCCTTCCTTCACATCACTTCACCTCGTATGTAGTGAAAGCTGAAAGACATAAAATGTCCTATATAAATAGGTACCAAAACAAAATTATTAGGGGAGGAAGCGCTCCGCATAATTTATGCGTACCACCATTTTCACGCGGTGACGTGATTGTCGAAAACTTCTTCGCAGTTTCAAATTATTTCTTTCAGAAAGCAAGATGAGAGCGTACCCTGGATCTTTAGCCGTGTTCTTTTTCGCCATTTCCGGTAGGTATAAGAATACGGCATTGACTTGTTTGTTGCAACGGATGCTAGATTGCTTAATACATTTTCTCTTGATGAGTATTAATTGAATCTCTCTTTTAAAATAAGATTCAAAGAGTATTGTTTAATACTTGACAAAGGAATTGTGACGTTTTGCAGTTGTAGTTTTCGTTGGCACTTCAATACTGGTCACCATAGTAATTGGGATTGCTCAAATTTGCGAAGGCTTTGTAAAACTGGCAATCGTCCTTTGATGGTTTACTCCAACGATTAATTTGTGGTGAATTAACAAATATTTTGCGATGTTGCGCAGGATTGCCGTACCAATGGAATGCCCTAAACACAGCATGTCATAGCTACTTTATGTGTGTGTGCACACTTTCCAAGTCTTGTGAACAAAACCCAGATTAGCCATTTGTTTGACAATTGATAAACGTTTCCATAACCTATTACTTTAACTATTTATTTTCTTTTTCTTTTTAGGTTTGGCCACAGTATCTTTTTGCCAAGGTAGGATTTCCATGCCGTTTTCCTATTTTCCGATGTCAGTCAGCCAGTTTAATGAATTTAGTCTCCCAGAATACTTAGTAACTAATATAAATTCTTTTCTGGTCCATATTGATATGCAAATGTATAAGTCACATCATCAATTTGGCACTTGCGACATAAGCAGAGGTATGAGTGCATTAATAAAGAACAATAATTTAGGATATCGATGTGTTATAAGCAATTTTCATCTGTTCTGGATTCAGATTTAGGAAACCTTGCCAAACCTTGTTTTCTGTAGCTAGCATTATACGGAACATCGTGTAACTGCTTTGAAAAACATGGAGACACAAATTAGCGCCAAATCTTGAGATTTAAAACTCTCTAGTTGTGAAACAATGTCTAATAAACCTTTTCCAGCCTAAGAAATCCATTATTGACCTTTTCAAACAGATTTAAAATCGGCTTGTTAGGATATTTTCGACTATTAGGATAGCTTCGACAAAACACAATTTTTTTTAATTTGGGTGCACAATTGAATATAAATTACCCTTGTAACATAAAACATGTATTTTTTCACTGCGATTTACATTAAAACAGCAGAACAATTATTGGATTTGCTGTTAGCAAATACGGGACTCTTAGCAGATATAATTTATACTTCGTTGAACCACGTGACACATCAAAGGAAGCAAACATGTTATTTTTTTCATCACAGGATCATGTATGAGTGAGGTCGTCAAATGTATGGAACCGATCAAAGAGGAACTTTTCAAGGCTAGAGGTCTGAGATTTAATACCGTAATACATAGTCTACCATCTACCGTCCCAGTATGTGTGTAAGTATCTTGTTATCCAAATATTAATTAAGATCTATAAGTGTATTGGGCTCCAGCATTGATCCTTTCCCTTTACATGACTACAGCATACTTCCAAAGGTGAACACCAACCCTTCTCCATAGCAATATTGTTTAGCAATAATGTTGTTTGTTTTTCAAATAAATCATTTCGTATTTCAATATGTTACGCGACATGTCCTTGGCGTTAATTACGATATCGTCTGTTAAAAGTGTTGCCTCAAAGTGGTTGTGTCAACTCTTACACAAACAATATTCATAACACTGATTTTTAGAACGGAAAGGAAAGATTATATAATTGTACTTTTCAATCTTTCAGAGCATACCAACGTTTTCTTGATTGTTTGGACGCCACAGAGAAGGAATGTCAGAATACAGAATTACCAACAGCTTTACGAAACCCGTTACCAAAAACATTTGTTCCATTATTTTGTGACCAGAAAGCCGGTAAGTCACAATTGAACACCTTAGAGATTTCCTTAGTTAACTTCAAAAACGAGCCTTGCGCACCATCACTTCTTCCCATACCATCACTTCTTCCCATAGATAAGAACATACAGCCCCCATATTTTGAAATCTTAGTAAATTAAATATTCCACGAATAAATCAATACTCTCCTTTGATTCTGTCATAAATTCATATATCTTCCACATACTCTTCCTCAGCTAGTTTAGAAAACAATTTTATGTTCACAACTGCCCCTCTATAGATATAATCCTAATTTATATATTCCGTATTGCAGCACAAATGAAACTTATCTCGTTAATGACAAAACATTACCTACTTAAGACTGCTGATTTGATTTTTTATTTGTAGAAATTCGCCCTTCCTTTCTACATAGGCCTAGCCGCCTATAAATGAATACATCTGGTTATACTGACTGCAATGTATATATGTTGCATTTTTTATTTTATTATAAAATTTTTTGATATTGTAAATTAGTTTGCTTAAACAATCAGTATTTCCTCTAATCACCAGCCCTAAAGTTAAACTTATTTTATCAATGTTCTCCTAAATTGGGTAGAACAAGTCCCTTATTGTGACTTTATTTTCGCCATATCATGTTTTTGTATTTGATTGGCGAATACATGTACAAATCCACTTTCAGAAATACAGAAATACTTGGAATGTTGGTCAAGTCCTGAACTTACGGACCCATCACTGTGTGAGGAGCACACTAGCGAGGAAATTACTTGCAAGTAGGAAGATTTCTGGTTTGACTGAGATATGTGTCTCCGAATATATATACGGACATACATGTCAGCTGTAATATACCCTTTTGTACCGTAAAAGGAGAGCAGGAATTGAAACCGTAACACATACCTGGGCATCTGTGTGTGATTCGTATTAGTTATGTAATGTTATATAATTATCATATGTGTTTGATATTTCCTACGTCAATGAGTTTTAAAAGTAAAGTGTTAAAAATCTGTGTAGTGCTACATAAAAGCGCACGACGTGCATGATGTTATGTCTTAAAAAGCGTTTCTTCCCAAAAATGCATCGGATTGTACATAAACCGTATGACGCGATTTGATCCACCCACACTTAATAAACATGTAAAATGTTTTTAAAAAACATGTCAAGGAAGCACAAGTTCAAGATTTAAATGGAACAGAAAACTCTTGAATATATTGCTCTTGTATCAGCTATTAGTGTATTGCTGACTTATATAGTGTTTCAAGTTCTTTGGTCAATTCGCAAAATTACAGCTCAAATTGTGTCATTGGAATAACAAAGTAGTGCAAGGAATGCAGATTTAAGAAAGATCCCATAAGTCTGCTTTAAACTAAAACAGCAAGCACAGAAGAACTGCAGCAGAAATCAGCTCGGTCTATGGGAGTAACACTATAGTTTCATCTACTGTCGCAACAATTTCTTGTATTTACACGCTGATAATCAATACTGAACACAATTAGTCTTGGAGGTCCCATAGGCTTTGTAGATCGGTCTGTCTTTACTGGGTCCATTGCTGCGGTATTACCTATTTGAAAACATAAAATTTAAACATTTTAATTTGATTGATATGTACAGCAATATTTTTAGATCTCATTTTTATGTCAAAAAATATTTCAATACTAATTTGATTTCATTGATTGAATTTATCAATGCAAGAACTCATTCAGTGATTGACAGATAAAATGATAATGATTATAATTATTACAGCAATACAGAATTAGCTATGCTTTTAATCGATGTGATGTGCAAAACACTTACCTACATGTAATACGTGTGTGTGTGTGTGTGTGTTAAAACGTTACTGTCTACTAGTAAAACACGGGTGATATATGTTGCTACTACTTATACAACGCTCAGGTCACATTCAATGTTTAAGTGTTTGAATATTAAAACATTGACCTTTACTGGTGCTGTAATGTTATAACATTTAATTTAGGTTAACAAACAAAACAAAAACGCCTTTTCAAGACATGTGCGATTAAAAGATAAAATTCATCTGATTTTGACAAAAACGCTGGTGACAAGTGGCAGTAATTTATTTTGGAATGTGTCGGTTTTTCAGAAAGTTGTTAACGTTTGAAAAAGGGGTCGTCCGTCACCTTTTTAACAGGGCACTTCCCTATAGTCACTATTTTATCTGCCCTCTCTCCCCCCCCCCCCCCTTTTCCAGGTTAAGATCTAGACATCTAAAAACTAGATTGTCATGCTTAACATAATATTTATCTGTGAAACAAACTTTTTTTGTCCAACCCATTAAACTTTTTACCTTAGCTCTTTTCACCACGATGCCGGTCATATCCCTAACTTCTATCTTGATTTTGTCTAATTTCTGTTTGTAAGGACTCTAGCAGCAAACTTAAACTGCTACACAGAAAACACAAACAGGACTTGTGGAGAGGAGCCGAGTAAAGTGATTAACCGCATTGTGGCGTTTAATGTCACACGATCAATGGAACAAAGAGGATTAAAATGCCCAGGTAAACACTTACTCCAGTGATGCACATTTTTAGAATTACTGTGTTTTACATGTAAACACTTGTATATATTGTGAAAGACAAGCCCATTGCCATGATGTCGCGCGAATAAGCTAATTAATAGATTGTTTGTGCCAGTAAACATATACCATACCATATTCATGGTATGTAACATATTTATGGTATGTAAACACTGGGATACCGACATACGTAAAACCGTATATAGACGACAATTTATTCATAATTGAGGTCTATTGAACTTTTTACCTCGATTTAAGGTATATAAAATCATCAATTATTAAATTTACGTATAAAAACATGAACTGTCTAAACCTAAAATTGTCCCAGTATAAATGTTCCATTGATACAATTGTGGTCCTATACAAGTTTTCCCATCTATAAAATTGGTATAGCCTGATTTTGTCCATTTAAACGGTCAATTGTGCAAATAAAGCTGTCCATCTATTGAATTTCCAAAATGTAGAGTTTATACATTTAATAGCAAAATGTAAAGCCAAGAATGTTTCATATTAGTATTTGTCAAAAGCTTTGTATAACGAAGCCTTGGTCACTACATAATACTCAATTACAGATTATGAGTCATCTTGAAGCTCTAAAGTAAAATCTAGCTTTTTAATGCAGTCTATAACTCTTTGTGAAACCCGCGACATCACAGTATTATCAGGAAGCGCCCTGTCAGAGCTCTACACTTTTGTCAAACTTACGATATATCCAGCGGCTTGACGATGTAAATGTGCAATGTTTGTAAAGATAATGGAACACTTGTTGAAAGCCACTTAAAAAGATAATTGCATTCGTCTGCAGCTGTACAACATAGATACATATTCTAGGTGTATTAATATAGTTGTAATTTGCCGAGGACCTCACAATGTATTGTTATGCACCGAATATCACTACAATACAGGGTTCTAGTTAATGGCCTTGCCGACTATACCGTAATTCATGGAAGCAACATGGCGACGGTTTACTTCAATGTTTATATGTGACCTGATACAAATCAGAGTTATGGTATTTTCTAATCAGTGTTTTCTGGTATTATTGTAACGATTTATCAATTTCACATATTTTTCAATGTTAATGCTATTTTCCAGGGCTTTTTCCCCGGCGATTCTGGGGGTAAATCGGATTTTCCTTGTTTTATGTTATCTTGCACATCTTTGTCTTTCTTCTGAAAACTAATCACTCAACCGGAAATGCCATATGCTCTTGCCGCTGTTTTTTCATTTGATTGCCAAGCGACAACTGCTGCTATATAAGGTAATTTTAAAATGATTATTTCTTTTTACTTGTACAAACCGAATGCATATTGTTTCTAACGCATTGTTAGTGTACAATTTAAATTATTTCCGTATTTGCTTGGGGCTCTCGCTACTGATCATGCACATGAAAGTTTGGCATGGCTTTGTACCATTATGTAAGTTTTTGACCACTGGCGTTGTCTTAGCTTTTAAGACTGTGGATTTACTGTTTCCACACACAAGAATTCGAGAATTTGGGTATAACATAATACTCAATTAATCTTACATACTGCTATAAACCGTGCAATTAATGATTAGTGCACAACCAGAATATTCGAAGGCTATTATACTCTGTGAGTGCGAAGCACAATTAATTAATTATGAACCTAGTTGAATAAACTATTTGTGTTGTACTGTCGTATGAACGAGATGCCTAGATAAGCACTTAAAGGCTTAACATTGAGTGTTATATGTCTAACTCCAAAACAGGGTAATCAGGAATATATTTATACTGTGATTCCCGATTAGACAAAAGTAAAACTAATTCAAAACTCCGAGAACGACAAGATACGTATGATAAGTGTCTATATATAAAGGAAGATGATTAATTTTTTAATAAGGTGGCTTTTAACTTATGTTCAAAGATTAGTAAAAGTAATATATCTGCGTCAATTGGTTCATTATTTACCGAATACAATTGAACATCCTTTTATAACATAGTAATAAGCTATCTTCCTTGATTGTCATGATATATTTCATAACATAATGCCATGTTAATGGATATAATATTTGATTGTTTACTAACAACGTTTACTACATGACTTATATAACGTTTTATTTTCCTTCATCTGTGCGTATGTACTATCACGTGATTATTGCATGGATCTTAATGTACTTCATTTTGTTTTATGTTACAGAAGGTATTTTCTATCGGCGAAATCGTCGTCGTTGAGCAGTTTTTTTTATTATCTCTATACTGTTTCGTACGAGCATATACCAAATGATGGATTATATTGATGAGAATATAATAAATTGCATTGGTGGGTCTAATGGCTGAGACAATCCGTATTCTGACATGGATTTCCTCGACACAAACCTGAATACACATTTGTTAATTGATTTATGAATTGATTTATGTTGGATCAACAGGATTAAATCCCAATTTAGATTGTTATTGATCTACATGTATAGAAAAGGTAAAGAAAGAACACCAGCTGGCACATGTCCGCCTTGTGAAAAAATCGCGGTTCTTCAGAACAAATACCTGGATACTGAGTTGTCATTGATTCCGGAAGAGAGTTAGCCTTCAATATGGTTGTGTTAGTTTGGCTATATTATTGCAGTACATCGCCCTCATTCAAGTGAAATACTCATTGAACAATGCCCTTACCATCAGCCAAGTATTCATTCGAGCCTTGTTCATCGCAATAAACAAATAAAACACTATTAAGGCCTTGCTGGACCCCTCGGGCTCAAATTGAACCAAATTTGTTTTATTGCTCAGATAAAATTTTGATATACAAACTCTATGTTGTTGAAAAAAATGAGCTAAAGTCCAATTACAAAGAGTTAAAACTTGAGCCTAAAATTTAGTTTTCCCTTGATCTTATCCATGTGGCAGAACTTTGATTGCCTATTTCTGGCACTTCAGTTTTAAGCAGACCTTATTGAGAAATAATAATTGGATTTTCACCATATTTATAAATATGTAGTCCTAAGTATTCAAGCTTTCTAAAAATATATATGGTTCAGAATTATAGTCTTCTGCATAATTGACTAAATACAACAGGTTTTCTGAAAATCAGCCAAGGTGTTCAACAATACCTTATAAATTGTTTCCTTGTGCTTATGTCTCCAAAGGATAATTAAATGTTACAAAGGAATGAGACAAGCTAAGAAGCCTAAATAATGATAAATAATATTGAGTTTTTGATCATGAACATGATTAAGGGAACACAAATATATATTTTAAAAGTGTTTAAAATTGTATATATGTGTTGTATATAATTTTTTTTAAAATTACAGTCCTATACGCTGAATTCTGGTACCGGAACTTAAGGCATAATCCAAGCGGCCCATATGGACCTCTTGGAAGGAAATAATGTCCGAAGGCTGACCAACCTACGAGTACCTGGGCAAGACGAAAAGGCTCCAAGTCCATCCTGACCAAGTCTCCCAAATGGATAGTGGATATTTGGGCCGTTACACATATGTATTCGGTGAGCTGCTCATGCAGAATGAAACACAAACTCACCACATCAGTAAAATGTAATAATTTGCCCCATAGATGAGCAGAAATTTCTCCTTGGTACACATACGGTTTTTTCCTTGGTCAGTTTTTAAATTGATTTCAGGACAGATTTTTACATATGTCTGAAAACAATCTATGGACTTAATATAGATTAAAAATAATTCGCAATGTGAAAAAGTCTGACTGGTTTGTCAAATTTCAATTTTGAAAAGAAAAACAACAAATGATTGAATTATATTTGCTTGGTGTAATCTGATTCACTGTAAGGTAATGGGAAATATGCTCCGAAAATGTGCACACTGGGCGCCTATTGCATGATGCTACAATCCCATGTACACTGACCATGTAGTTCGCATTTATGTGGTTCTTTTTCGGTTGCTGTTTACTTAAAATCTTTCTGCAAAGTAAATGGATAGTCTACATCTGTCGGATGAGTTCAACTTAACATTGTTTTTGAAACTTTATGTGAAAAGTAGCAGTAGTGCTTCTTGTTGGGGTATTGTATTTGGAAGTCCAATTGTAGACTTAAAGTTTAACCCTCGATGTTACTACATTGTGTATTTTGTTTGTTAGGCTATTAGATTTATTGAACATAATGTTACCTTTGTATATATAAGGACTAAATATAAAATGTACCTAATAATTCTGTATACTACGAATTTGTCTTACGACTTACTTAATACTACACTGAAAAAATAACTATTGTATTTAGCACTAGTTACAATTTAAAATTTCACGCTGGCATTTGTTTCGTATTTCAGTTGGTAACTCAATTCAATTAAATTGTCCGGATAGGAGGGTATGTGAACGTGAGCGATTCAGATTGAGCCAAAATAAATTTTGTTGGTTTGTTTGTTTGATTGATTGGGTTTTTTTTAATTTTTTTTATTCAAGGGTATTTCACTTATATGACGATGGATTGTACACTTCAAACTGCACCTAGCCTCATTACGGTGGAAAACCGGGAGGGAACCTCGTCTTGCCGGAGCCACAACATATGACTAGCTCATATACCAAATGGTCGACAGGTGGAATCGATCCCATGACAGTACATTGAATAAAGAGACGTATGTAGGTTGATTTAGAATCAATTGCGTGCTGAAAGAAAGTCTGATTGCCTTTCATTTTTCACGAAGTTTATAAACAAATAATAATGTGGATATATCCAGGACATTTTAAAGATCAAACCATTCTCGATGCCATTGAGACTTTTTCACTAACGAGCCATGCAAGTAGAGGTTTTATGCGATGTGCAGTTGCATACAACATACTTCATCATAAAGGGAAATGTTTTATAAAACAAGGAAAGAAGTCATGCAGTGCAAAGTGAGAACGTGTATATTGTATATCTGCCACTAACAACACTGGGTTTGAATCGCTTAGAATTGATTAATAATTATCTGTCCAATTTTAAATCAATTGGCATTAAACTATCTGATTATTATTTTTTCCAGCCCAACTTTTCGGCGAAAAAGTGGTACAACATCAACACAAACTGATCTAAGCGAGTGATTGACAAGGCCTAGGTGTAAACACAAGTCGTGCCCATTGATATCTATAACTTTAGAAAGGGACCATTACAAATATCGTTAGTTTATTTTGTCTCCACAAAGACCCAGCCCTCGATTGCACAGTCGACCCCCTTGTTAAACAGTTAGTTCAGTTGTCTTAACTGTACATGTTATAATTGTTTTGCTAGATTACTAGTGTCATTTCATGGAAGTTACCACTATTTAATGGCAGTTGATTCTGGTGTATGTTTGTTGTCAAATATTATGTGTCATAATATAAGCGACTCCGGACACCAATGAATTCCATTCAGATACGGTGTTCTGTCCATTAAGAGTGTGCTCATTATACATTTTTACGCAATTAAATTTCTCCTTTACAATACAGGAAACTTCATTATGGCTTTGTTCTTTTCGTTTGGTAAAGTTATTACAGACTGATAATGGTCTCGGATTCCATACCGATCGTAAGATATTGTAGGAAAGGTTTAACCGGTGCAATGTGTTTGTATACAAAGACTGTACCATATAGAAGCTCAACAGGTTGATTGCTTAATATGGCGGTATCTCCAACAGTTGATGCCGACGTTAGCACTGATATAGCACCTGAAATATTTTGCTCAGTTAAGAGAAATAATGTTTCGGCAGGGATAAATAAAGCCAAACCTGACTGTGCTTTGGACTACATCCCTCAACCTGAGGACCACGTTCAATTTATAAGAATTATATCCAGTATTTTCAAGTTTTTTTGTATATAGATACTAACGGAATTTGTCGATAACCACTCTATAGAGAATAGAAAATATCCCATTGGGCAAAGTATTCAAAATTCAATTTATTTAAATGTCATAAATAGGCGCTTATTAAATATGGAGATATTTACATATATATTAGAAGTATTTATATTATTTATTTATTACAAATGGTAAATATATAAATATATTCAACTTAATTTAGACAAAATCTAGCACACAAAGATATTTGGTTCATTTTATAAGGGGGAACAACTTATGCTTACATAGTGTGTAATATAGAGTTTGCAGATTTATCTCCCATTATCTATCCGATTCTCTTCATTTTAGGACCACACAGGCTTAAAATAGAGAAACAAAAGTTTCATTAAACTTTAATTTAAATATTATCATTCAAAGGTTATGACAATTAAAAAATTCCTCAAAATTGTCGTTAGAATTAGTTGGATTTGACATTTTAAATTAGTTTCTCATTGATAAATACATTGACAACTTTATTGGAAATTACTGGCATTATCACAGTAGATTTGCTGCCCTGGAATTGGCTTCATTTCAATGCTGAATGATGTAAATGTGCACTGAACTCTGAAATTTCCGACCATACAGTAGAACTATAAGACAGAAACTGCCCTTTGAATTGATAGACAGTGTAAATAGAGATTTTTGATTTGGTCAAATGTCCGACAAAGACGATAGATTTATAAAAAAAACGGTGCTTTCTTTTAATTAAAATGTTTCCAAAATATAAATTTGGCATTTTTGTTTGATTAACTATAGTTGGGGAGAACAAAAATGCCACTGAAAGTGTGCTAAGAAAAATGACGAGAACAAACGAAGCCCTAATTTTAGTTAAAGCGATATTTCTTTTGTAAACAAATTAACTTTTATCTATGAGCGTTCGTCTAGTTACCAAAAATAAAATATAAGCAGGAATTGTTTTCGTTCAGAATTTTATACATTTTAATTGTTTTATTTAATTTGGAGTTTTACAACATGCTCAACGTTATTTCGCTCATATTTTGGTGTGTCAAGCAAACGGTTGAAGAAAGCCAAACTACCCGCAACAAATAGGGTAAAGTAAGAATGGACAAGTTAAAGGTGCAAAATGCCGCCACAAATCTGTTTTGTGTTCTTTAAAAGTAGGACAAGGTACGGCAGTATCAGCATGCTTCATCATTTATTTATTAGTTTCCACCAATATTGTCAATTTGATAACAAATGGCCTTTATTTAATTGATTAAATGAATAAATGATGTTTAATGTCGAGTATTTCATCTGTTCAAAAAGCAAAATCACAGAGACATAAAACAGAGACTGTTTTGTCCCGACGAAAGATAAATGCCCCTCCTTTGACTGGGCGAGATTTACAGCCCTTATCCCGAGCACTATAAGTTATTCAAATAGAATAACTGACTGGTTTGTTTGATTGATTGTTTGTTGATTGGTGTTTAACCTTGTACTAAATGATGCTACTTATATGAAGACGGATTGTCCACTTCCCACACTGCTTCACTAAATTACGATGGAAAACCGAAAGGAAATCTAAAGTGGATGGTGGACAGAGGTTTCGAACCAGCGGGTGGTTCATTGAAGGCAGGTCAGCAAGCTGACAACACTTGCCATTGAGCCAAGGCTGTGAACCTAACTAAGTAAGCTAAAGCTGGATCATTATTAATAATATCAGAGTGAAAGAATTGCTGCATCTATAGAAGAAAAATCGAACAATTTTTGCAAAGTTTTGTCTTTTTCAAATCTATGACAAAGAATTGAGCATGGTTCTTTACGATGTAATTTTTTTTATAGTTGTAAAATCCTATAGTTTGACTTAAAGAGAATTTCTTTTTCTCTTTGGGATTGCAAGTGCTAGATTAAGCTGCCCCATTCAGTGGATTATCACTTGTATGCAGGGATGGAGTAATCTGTTAGCAAGATAAGTCAATGCTTAGGGCATCAAGGGGGTGAGACACCAAAAACATACAATATACAAGAAAAACATATTTTCCCATCTTCCTGTATATCTTTGGTTCCATTTTGAAAAACAAAGTAATTTTTTATTGATCATTGCTTATATTTTGAATTACATATACACGAGGGCACCAAAATTTTTTAAGGGCTTGGGGTTTCTTGGATGATGAAAACAGAAATGTATCTCAACTTAGTGATGAATGTGATAATTTAGGACAATATAGGAAACTAAGAAGTCATGCCGTACTTCCGAAAGTTGGTTTTATCACCAGGTTTTCAGGTCAAACCCATGCAAGTAAATATGGTTGGTCAAGTACTAAAGGTGAATATTGAAATCGTTAGAAAAAAACAAAAAATCTTAACGGCTAGGACTTGATTGAATAGAACATCAGCGAATTTAGATGCAAACAAGCTGACACAATAACCCGGTCTTAGGGCCTCTCTCATAATCTACAATGATAATTACACTGCCATGTATTATAAGTGTCTCTGAACAAATGAACTAGACAGAGAGTTTGGGTGCATCGTTAGCACTCTTTCAGAGAGTTCGTTACCACGACAATTTCATTTGTCTGTCACTATTTACAATCGAGGCTCTCAGAGTTGTTTACTGTTCGTTCATTCGTTTTGTTTGAAATTTTACGACGTTTTTAAGCTTAGTTCACTCTTTTGACGGAGTACCAACGAGTGATTGAAACCACTTCAACGTCAGTTACCAAAACATTCTGAAGACGACAGGTAACAATTGCCTGACGCAAATTGATCACCAGGGCAAGAGGAAGATCATTGATTATTACTGGTATTTTAACGGAATATCACTGCGTCCATAATGTTGCTTTCTTGAGGTATAGGCACGCGGTTTTCCGCACTGATTCCAGTTTTCAAAGAACCAAATATGCAAGACTTAATCGAAGAGCGAACTGAGCAGGGCATATCTTTAAAAAATTTAGTATGCATTTTAAAATGTTTTATTTAAAATTTAGAGCTTATTTAGTAGTAATAATTTGTTATAAACAAATGGTTTTAACAAGTGACAAGACCCTATAAATAAACTTTATGAGATTGGATATTTTCTCCAATATGAGTGAGACAGAGTACAGAGCTTCGGTCAACAATTGAGTAAACTCTGTTAGGGGATCAATGATCAGAGATCGGACAAATTGTTGTCAATTAGTTGAGGTAACATGGTTATCTGGTTGCTGATATATTTAACAACAGTTAGATCCTGACCGGGTTAAGTTGAGGCTACATCGATTTCTCTTCATCAAACCCATTCAAGACTATTCCAGAGTAATGGGTTGTCACTCTAGAGGTTAATCCCTGTCAGCATCTAACTCGTGTGAAGATAAGTGCTATTTTCTTTCCTTTTCGGCTGGTGTTGACATACAGTAAAAAGTCGGCGTTTGAGACAAGACTATGGTGTATGCATGCCATTGTTTTCATATGCATAAGACGATTCGAGCATGGCGGCGAAGGTTGGGGAGAGAGTTTCGTATTGCCCTGGTACTTTCAGAAGTAAGAGGCAGCATGAAGCAGATCTGTTGCCGATGTCTTATATTTGTCCTGTCTTGTCTTTATTTGTTGCCAGTGGCGTCATGCGTGGTTTCTTATCCCGTTGAACTGGCAAGCTGGCGTGTGAGTGAAATAAGTACGGCATTAAACTCCAGGCGAACTTACAAACACATATCAATTATCATGTTCAGAATGGCCAGCAAAGTACTCGGTATTTTGGATAACGGAATGGACCGAATTATGTTATTAGCGGGTTAAAGCTGATGAAACACGCGCATGGGAAAAACTTGAATAACATACAGCTAATGTCTTAGCCAAAATGGCATGTGTTTTATCAATACGATATGTTAATTGAAATATGATTGATGCTTACACGATTTAGGCTTTATACAAAGAGGCGATAATTTAAAGGCGTCGCCAACATCAACCTCCGTCAAAAAATTAAATGCATACGAATAGAGTAAATTTAAGGAGTGAATATTGTTTGTCGGTTCAGGTTCAAGTTCAGGGGGACAAGCTCAGCGGATAAATCTCATTTGCGCTGGTATAATTGATCTACATTTTTGATGCCACAGATAAGGGAAATCCCCTCAATTAGTAAAAACAAATCAAACCATATGAATGCAAGAACTTATATAAATAATGTATTATTATATATGACTGAATAAGAAGTTTTTCTTGTGGATGGCGACTAACGGCCATATGCATAAATGCTATGCTCATTAACCGTTTTGGGAATGATAAAGTGACATTGACAACATGGGGTATCTTACAACATCAACCCCGACGTCACTGACAAGAAGCAATGAAAAGCATATTATAGCTCTGATACCGCCTGGACAACAGAAAGCTCTGCAGCCCCCC
>JARFOD010099897.1:0-16643 GCA_031763545.1 Mopalia muscosa
AATATGAATTTTTCGTCTTTCTTTGGAGTAGTCACCTTACTCTATTATGTTAAGCTTGTCAGTGGAAATTCTAATATGTATTCAATGATATGTATATTTTGTATTCAGGGCAGATGCTATTTATAGACAATTTGCAAATAAGCTGATCCACCATAAACTTCAAACAGGGGTGCTCAAGCTTAGGTTGAGGGGTGTCCACCCGTCCAAATGGACACCCTGAATTGATCAATTGGTTCATTTGAACAACCTGTTTAAAGAAACTTTAACATGCAGGGCATAAGGAAACTTATTGGACACCCATTTACTCAAAAACTGAAGCAAAATGATCATTTTGGACACCATATTTTTTGTTCCTGGCTAAGCCCCTGGGGGTGCTATAAATATTGTTAATTACAGTAAATTGTGATCTTCCCAACTGAGTAGTTTCACTCAGAAGTGTTTTAAAACTCCAAATATTCGGTTTACTAAAGATATATTCACACTTTCAACATGTAAGATTTATTCTACCTATGACTGCTCATGTGGATCCATGTTGTAAGTGTCATTGACACTGTAGACAATGTGATATTGTCTGGTAAAGTGAGGGTTAATTTCACTTTTATTATCACAGGTACGCATTAAAACAGGTATTTTACCATAACAAAGACAATTTAACCCACATGACTCAGATTCTAAAACAAGGCCTATTTGACTAGACTGCACAGAGAAATTAACTTAATTTGTGTGTAAAACTGATCGTAAAAATTCCTTCATTAAGAGATAACATACACCTGTTAGTGGAACTTTTGACAGATCGTAAAAATGTTTAATTTAGAAAACTGTCAAAGTGTCACAACTAACAACTGTTAATACTTAAATTGACTAAATATAGTGTTAAAGACTAGATGGCATATTTATTGTATTAATTTATTTCATTGTTGTTCAGCGTCGTATTCAAAAGTACTTCCCTTTACATGGCCACTTTGCATAGCCCAAGTTTGGTTTGTGTATGTGATTGGGATTTAAAAACAACACAAACATTGAAAACCCCATTATTCTACAAGAATCTAGCCCATGATACTCAGTCAGGAACCAAATGGCCAGCAGTGATTGTTCAAATTTAGAAAGTGTTATTTTGAAATAACAACAGTAATGTTGAGCTCAAATTTCATTAAAATTATTGTTGAACAGAATGTTAAAAGAAAAACAACAATAACAAAAAACCATTGAATAAGCCATATAAGCTTACATATTGAAAACACTAATATTGACCGTACCATATTGGTAATTTGCAGTTCACCAAGCCATTTCAGCTTGAGATGAAAATGACCCTAATTTTGTGGTTTGTATTTACCCAAGTAGACTACTTAGCCACTTTCAGATGGGAAATTATGTGAACTGTCACCCACCCCAAGTGTCAACAAGCACTTAATAAGCGAAAACAACTTCCTGTCCTGATATTTCATTCACCTTTTTAACTAACCAGATTATTTTTGACATGTTACCAATGGAGTAATAAGCAGCCATAGATTGATCATCCTCAACACCATTAAATAACTCAGAAAACGTAAACATTCAAAGGAGAAATATCAAAATTGGGGTTATTTTTATCTGTTTGTTTATTTGAATGCGGTTTTTGGCCATACATATGTTATTTCTCTGATATGGTGTCATGGGAGCTCAGTGGGTGAAAGAAATCCCAGAATGGGGTCTCTGACAACAAGCAAAGACAAGATATAAAATGATCATTGGACTATGTTGTGGTAAGACAAATTGTGCAAATTTACAGATTCTTCATGGCACCATTAATCAAGTTTGTGTTATCCCTTTATAGCTCTGGGTCACCAAAGCACAAGGTCAGAGGCCACAATGAAAATCCAATCACCAAATGATATTTCAATCTAAAGGGTAACTTAATCCTTTTGATTGATTGTTTGTTTAATTGATTGGAATTTAACGTTGTACAAAATGGTATGTCAATTACAACATGTATCTATACATACAGGTACAAGTTTATGTTGTAAACAAGCATTACACAGAGACTCCCTGTTCTGACTTGAAATCTTCTAATTTGTATCACCATGAAGCTAGAAATTTTACACAAATGTACAGTGGGTACAGTGTAGCAGTATTTACATGTATTATGTATCTAAAATTATGAAATTTATCTGGACTATCTTTGACTTAGCTTAGCACTATAGAAAACTTAATTTTCCAAGACAGCAAGAAATTTACATTTTATAGTTGTGATTGTGTGGTTACTTACTGTTGAGTGCACTATTGTTATATAAATTAAAATACCATTAAGCACGACATTAAACAATAATCAATCTGGCAATTAACCTATCAATGAATTGACTCTGAAATGATATCTTCAAAACATATATTCACATACCCCACATTGTGGTTACAACTGGTTCCTAGACATGCAGCAATAGTAAATAGAGAGAGAGAGCTGACACAGTCATTCACATCAATCACACAACATGGGAGAAATTCTGTTTTCATCCTTGACATTTTATCTCTGTTTAATACGCAAGTTCATGGCCTATATCCTGTAAATGACAACTTCAAACAGCCCATTTCAGGATATTTATCTCGGAGGTTTGGAGTCAGTCTTGGGGAGTTATTTAGCTTGTTGCAGTATGTTTACACCACTACATGCTGTGCTGTTACTATCAGTCTCATGTTATCAGCCCTCAAACTATTGCCAAATTTAACTTTGTTGAGCTCTAAGACATATTAAAATTTATTCATAGCTTTTGTTAAAAAAAAATCTTCTGAATTTATAGTGAAATATTAACAATATTAGGGCACAAAGATGTATGTACATATGTGTTATATATCCAGAGAAAAAAAATTACTAGCCACAAAAACTAAAAAATAAATTCCTTTTCATGAATGAATGGGCTCAACATGTACAAACTGAGACACAGTCAATTGCATTTGTATGGCCTATCCGGCCTCTTTTTCCCACACAGCTCTGTCCGAGTGCCAAAGAAGACACAGTGTTTTAGCTACTGTTTCATACACTGAACCTAGTTCACACTGCCAGACAAATACCCTTCATTCATATGCAAGAATGACAGAGCCTGCCCCAAATCCCTTATATAGCCCATGTATATGTGTGTTTGTCAACTTTATAAAGGCTGCCCAAATAAAAATATATTTAAGTGAACATGTACTGTATGAATACATAAAGAATAATGAAATGAGTAAGTATACCAAAAGTTACCTGTATTCAAAAGTTTAATAAACGCAGCTTCTAACAAATTTTCCATATCATATATATGACATGTTTTGTGTAAATGTAAAACAGATACATGTATTTTCAAAATGTGTGTAGCCCAATGACCTACATGTACAAATATTAAAAACTACCATGAGCAATTAAAATGAAAATGCAGATGTGTGTACTGTACCTGGAAAGTTTATAATTTAACTTATCTTGTCTTTCAAATAGTTAAACACACATTGTCATACCGCCCTGCCATTCCAACCCCCCCCCCCCCCCCCCAACACACACCACCCCCTCGAATACAATCACAGATTATAATTTTTTTTACAACTTTGACACTTATATACACGTGCACAACATTTATCTTATAGTTATGTAAAATATACTGCTAGACGTCGCTTGGGCGATATTTTTAATTAAGCTGCAAATCTTACAATTACACACTCCTGCCCTTTTCACTAGGGTTCTACGCTGCGACTATTAGTCTATGTGTAACCTGTACTAAAAGACAGGTTCCTGCCAATTTCAGATGTTAAGTTTTTGCCCACATCTGGCTGACGGTCCATTTCCACACATGTCAGAAGAAGTGGATGGAAAACATCACATCTTTAAGGATAGACCAAGTGTAAACTCTACTGCCATCATGTGGTAACTTTGTTTCAATTTCACACATTGTATTTATACAGAGAATGAAGCCCCAGAAGCCAAAGTCTGCCCTATAGGTCAGTATTCAAGTTTCTTAAAGCGGATCCAGTTTCATAGGAGTGTGTATAAACTCTGTAAATACCATATCACACATCTGGTGAAATGTGACTTCAACTTTTTTACCAGGCTGTAAATTATAGTTGTTGTTTGGTTTCCCCATGTGCCAATATCAATAAAACTTACAAATTTCTTAAGTTTTGTATACTTCTTATGTATACAATATACCATTATTCAGAGCTTTGAAAATAAACTAGATGAGAATTAAAGAGTTTAAGCTGTAGATAAAGTAGATAAACATACAATGAATTACTTTTCATTATGTCAACTTTACAAACAATTCCCAGTGGCTACTGAACCTATCACAGGGATGTTATATTCTTAACCATTGTATCTGGTGTTATTTTTTCATTTCACTCTGCTCAAAATACAGCCTGACCTGAATCTGAGACAATATAAATACATTTCTTATTCATCTGGAAAAGAAATATGAGGATATATCCTTGTTCTCCCTGCCATTGAAGAACGTTTTTGACTTAACACTTAAAATTGTTTTGCATCACATATCACTATTGGCTTTTATTATGTCAATTGACTCAATTTACTACAGAATCAAGATTCTACTATCTATGAGGATCTATAAAAAATATACAACTGAAGTGCCAAAATATTGAAATTGTTAAAATTTTTGTTCTTCAGAGTTACTGGTACAGTGGTATTGTCTGGGATAGTAGTCAATTTCTAACAAATCAAGCATGCAAAACTGAATATTTTCCCTCCAATATTGAATATGTTTTCTATGGAATTTGCAATATAATATGAAACAATAATATAATGATATTTTTGGTACCAAATTAAACATTTTATTCCATGTACATATATATTTTTATTGAAGAGGAAGAAAATTTAGCTTGCCTTCGCCGGGACTTGAACTAGGGTCCCCATATACTGTACATGTACATATTTGTGGATTTGACTTTCATCAACAAAACTCTATAGATTGTTACAGATTTCCATTCACCACATTTTAAACAAATTTAAGTGTATTTTCCACATTTTAAAAAACCTAGTCGATGACAGAAACCCAAAGAAAGTCTTCCCTTAAAAGAGAGGAAAGTACAGTTAATAGTCTGTCTAACCACTACAAAATGAGATCATGGCTGGTTAGCTGCGCTCAAGTAATCCTGACTGTTGTCTGTTATATTGGTATCTTTACCTATCAGAGTAGTCTAGCTCTGTCTACTGTGAGAATAAACCTGCCTGTATAGAGCAAGGTGTGAGAGCTATTGCTTCAAATTGACCCTTTCTTATCTTTTAACTATACCAGCTTGAAATATGTCAATAGTACAAATTCCTTGCCTTTAATTGCCATTCTAGCGAGAAAGTTGTCATTATTCTTACAGAATAGCCCGTAAGCCAATGGTTTTAAAGGTATAAATCTGGATTGGGCTATAGTATGTCGATCTCTCCTACGTCCTATATTCCTTTTTTACAACTGTCACTTTAACTGTCATAATAACAGAGGTGCGATAGATAGCTCTATGACCTGCCTTCTATAAGCCTTCACAAGAAATATTTTATGTATTCTTACAAGCAGTCAGGTCACAATCTTAGCAATAAGTGGGAACCCAACCCCCTTTATCCGAGGACCTGATCCCCAGCAGGTTGTCACTCAACGAAGCTCTTATGAAAAACCTCAAGAACGTCTTACCACATACCTTCACCTGTCTAGATATACAACACATACCGATGATATATAATCCAGTTATCCAACATCTATTTAGACTTGGAGAATCTTTGTTTATTCACAATATACATGTACATATACATAATTTTAGGTACAAATGTTAAAAAACAAGAAAATATATGTATATTGTTAATTAAATTATTATCGTGTCCTGTGAAAAACTAATAAAATGACATACCCCATATATTCTACCTGTGCAGATATATATACCAATGATATATAAATCCTGTTATCCAACATATTTCAACTTCAAAAATGTTTGTTTTTATTGTAATACATGCAACCTTATTGGCCTTAAAAGATGAAAATATATGTATGTTGGCAATTTAATAATAGATCAGGCTAGGTGTAGACAGTTGATTATATACATATTTGTCAGTCATACGGTTAAAAAGATCTCAGTTCAAATAGGTCCCAGATGCATTCTAGTATCAGATTTGAAGTATTTCATGTAGTGTTTTCCAGAGGAGTGGTGGTGGGGGTCCCCTCTGTGGGGGATAATCTGATGGTGACTCATTATATGCAAATTTAACATAATATTCCTCACTGTTACTTTGTTATTTAAACACCTTACATTGCATTCTGCCATCCTCACTGCTGGATGTGTTTATCAGAAACGAAGTATAACTTAAGGTATCAATTGAGATATCATTTTAGAATAAAAATTTGTTTACACATAATCTTTGTAAATTGAATCTTAAAACTAGCCAAAACTTTGTACATGTACAAATGAAATAAACCTTTAATTATTCATTTATCAGGTGGCTTTTGCTCAAAGGGCCTGCTTTACAAAGCGATCTTAGTAAATCTTAATGACGACTGGTAGTGAAGACATATTGTTGCCATGAAAATAAAGGTTCATCGTCAGCTAAGATCAATTTGTGAAACGAGTCTCAGGTTTAACAAAAAACAAGTAACCAAGTTGTCCTTTGTGGTCAGTCAATAAGTTGGCATTTTGTGGTCAGAACCAAATTAGAATTTGTGGCAAGTCACCAATTTGACCTTTCATGGCCAGTTACCAAGTTAGCATTTTGTGGCCAGACACCATGTTGACCTTTTGTGGCCATTCACCAAGATGGCATTTTGTGGCTCATTTTGACCTTCACCAATTTGACATTTGGTGGCCAGTCACCAAGTTGGCATTTTGTGTCATTTTGCACAGTAAATTTACATTCTGTCTTCATGTTGCAACATGTATTGTCCTACAGTTGGTCTCATCTTTGTTGCCAGTTGTTCTGAGACTGATTTCATTCGACCCTCTGAGCTACATGTAACATGTAAGTAAATGTACCAGCATAGGAGTGAAGTTAACATAGTACAGTAAAACAAAGTTGTTGAGTGTTCCTTGTGATTTGCTTATAAATGTTAAAATCTATATTTGCCCTGGTGTATCAGATCTCATCTGAAGGGGTTGTGATGATATTTGTATGATGACTGATCTACAGGGGGTCAGAGGGGAGGGTTAAGAGGTAGAAATCTGACAGTGACACCTCTAAATACATAAGATTTTCAAGGGTCTTATCCTTATAACATTAACAAACATTATTTCAAAAATTTACAATAATCATTCTAAAATTTCCAATATATCTATATTGTGTTGCATTATATAAGTTGGGGTGCTATTGCCCGGTTTTTGTGTAAGCTACATATTTGTCCTTTTTTTCTAAGCCATGTAAAGCCTTTTTGCCCACTCTTGACATGATACCCATTTCAACCCATGATAAAGATCTATATAGAAACTTGTCTAACAAAGTTTATCTACAACATGAAATAATTCATCAATCTTAGTTATGGCCGGCATCCTTCTGTGACAATTTTTGAGAATTTTCGTCCTTCACTTTTATTAAAATATATGTATCTACATGTACTTTCAAATAAACTATATATTATTTCTGTGCAGTGAAGAATCTCGTTCGCCAACTGTTTTTTTTACATGTTTTTTCAAGGTGTTGTCTTTTATAAGCTGTACTGTCATTAAATATCTCAATCAAAATATACTTAACCTGTGGACAAATATGTGGTTTATTCTCAAATTTGAATATGTCATATCAGCTTATTTGGGCGTGGTGTTTCAGAAATGACATTTTATGAACTGACTAGATGTACATACTGTATATTTGATAATACATACATATGATGCTTTGACATGAACTACATGTATACAGTTGATAATTTAATTTTTAACATATAAAGATAGGTATATGTAAGACCTTTTGGGTATCATTTTTTACTTTATTTTCCTCTGAAATAATGGGTAAGAGGAAATGTTGAATAAACAATATTTCCACAGATCTCAGTCAAGTTCCATGAGTATGAAATGTTTACATGCAGTGAGATGTATTTCAGCAGATCTATTGTATATGAGTAAGTTGAGAGGCGATACTGGTTGTCACTGTCAGATTATCTCTGAACAAGGCTATCTGTTTGTAGATGTGCTGTCAAGATGTATCCCTTATGTCAATGAACATCAATCATTCTAACGCAGAATTTTATCTGCATGGGTGCAAATCAAGGTAGACGAAACAGAGTTACAAATAAAGACCTCCACATTGTACATGTAATGTAACAAAGCAGAAACAGTATGTTACAACACAATATGATTGTTGACAAACAGTCAAAATGAAGTAAGCAGTGCACATTATTTAGTAGAAAACATCAGACCTCTACTATTCCAACTGGTGAGGAATAGTAAGATACTAGCACCAAGGCTGTGACATAGCATTGTTGCCTTTAAAATAAAACATTTCTTTCCTACAAACATGTAGATGTTATAACTGCTTGTAAACTTTATTCAAGTACTATTTGCTAAGAGTAACTACAAACCATTTTCATTGTAAATAATAAAAAAAACATTCTCCTATCATCAGTATATGTGCATTCCTAGATTGAATTAGAAGTAATTATTTTGAGTGTTTCTTGTCTGTTATGGTTCAGGGTCTATAAATACTCATGTGTTTATTCTGGAATGAATTCAATGGCAACTTAATTAAATAAAATTAAACCAGCATGGGTCACTTACTGTCATTAGTTAGATTCTTTTTTTCTTTAAGTTATTTTTTTGATTTTTTTCACCTTCTGTATCTGCAACAATCAGTTTCCTCATCACATATGGTTTGCGACTGAGAGCTTGTTAGGCAGCCCAACCTTGCCATGAATACAGTAAATACTCCAACTCCATGTAAGCTTATTTCTCGCTAATTTTCACTTACATGTTAAACACAAATGTACACCTTATCTTATACTTTATAACTAAAGTGTATCAATCCAGCAATCCAGCTGAGAATGCTTGGTATTGTATTTCTGCATGTCTTGAATTCCATATTAATATTCTATTTATTTGGTAATTTAAAGTTTTCTGCCACCCAGTCTGCCATAACACCTATGGCATTTCTCTACACTGAACAGCGGTAGATTCTCCAAGGAAGATCAACAAATACCACACACAGCAGCTACAGCCCAGCCAATCTGCATTTCATACATGATCCTGCTACAATAAATAGACAGATCAATTGGGAAAATAAACAGAACAGTTCCCCTCTTTTTCACCAAAAAGAGATACAACAGCAAAATCTCACCAGAAGAGAATTCCAAAGCCCCCAGAAGAAATGTGCCATCAGCAAGAACTTCATTGTCTCAACGAATTGGTGTATCTTCAAAGCCTCTAGATCTTAACTCATACAGTTTGTTTTTTAATTTGGTTCTTAAGGTCATACTCAAGGGCATTTCATTTCAATATATCTTTTTGCATCGCAAGTTATTCAATGAGGGGAAACAGAAACAAAATCACCATGCAATTGCCACAGAAATTCCCTTTCAGTGTGAATTTCAAATGGTCCTTAAACTTGTTTTTTCCTTGGTGGCGCATAGAAAGGAGTTGTTATGTGGACACAGAACAACTGAGGGGTTTGAGGGGCAAACACAACTGTGGAGACCTATCCCTTATCCTGGATTAGTGATTTAACATATAATCAGTAATCCGGGTTTAGACCAAATTAATAGACAACTGGAATTTCATGACCGATACCTAGAAGTTCATAAGACATACACCAATATTGAATCATATAAACTTTACAAATGGACTTATTGGTGATAACATCCATGCATTACTAAAAGGATAGAAACTGTTTAAAAAAATATATTTTCGCAAAAAAACAATTGAACTTAAGAATTTAAAAATCTTGGGTTTTTTTTCTTTCTGTACTTCAAGTGGATAAAACCATAACAATTCACTGCACAGCACCCGTGTGAATCTAGAATTTGACTATAAGCTTACAAGACGGTCATCTGGAGTATATTAGCATGTGATATGTGAACTAAGACAGCAGTAACACAAGGAGAGGCACTGGAGTAGACTGTCCCATTAAAACAGGAAATTAACCCTTTTAGTGAGGCTTTTGTTGAATACCTAAAGGGCTCAACTTTTTTCAGAGTGATGTTGTACTCAAGCACATTGAAATTATTGGGTCACACTTGATATGAGGAATATGTTATGCGTCTTTGAGTGAGCTTAGGGAAAGAAAAAACAAAACAATTAAAAGCAGAGATCAGAGCCTGTTGTTCTCACAATAAACATTACCTGGTACTTTTCTGTCCATTACCAACAAGGATAAACTTTAGACAAGACTGACAAACAGATTATTTCTCTCCTATGTCAACATTGTACTTCCAAACAGTGACAACAACATAACCATTATGTAAAGTGTAACAATAAGCAAGAGTTTTCCAAAATACTTCCATTGTCTTCAAACACTTTTTGAATTATTTGACAAAGAGCAGGTTTTTATGGTTGTCCCTGAGCTACTGGCTTTTTTCCCTACATTGTACAATAGACATAACCACAAGCCATAGCCACTTGGACTTGCATGTCAAATCCACCTACTTATTTTTCAACAACTTTCAAGATTAGACATCAAGCTAGATATCATGGTCTGGGTAGCCAGAAGAGCTCTTTCCACAATAACATTGACATTTCTTGAAATCATTTTGTATCTTGTGACCTCTCATAGCTTCTCTGTTTAGCTTGCCATAACACTGACAAGAAGGCATAACTCTCTGACGAGAGAGGAATGTTCAATTTACACAGAACGTCAGTAAAGCTGTCACCGTGGAGAACCCTTCAGACTACATGTAGGCTGGCACAATCTACTTACATAGCAAGAAAATATTGACATAATTACTTAACTCCAAATAGCAAGTGCTTCTATGTGAGTTGCTTATTTTTTAATCACAGTTTAAAACTTAACCTTGTTGTGGAAAGACGTTTTTTCTAACCCATGTTCATGTACATTCACTGGCAGTGGTATGTTTTTCAATTTGGTAAGCATTTTATACAGATTGTTTGTTCATTTCATTGGAATTGTATACTCAAGGGTACCTCACTTATTTGTTCTTACTTTGTCTTTAATACTTAATATGATGGAAACACCCAAGAGGAAACCATGCAAAAACCTTGCAGCCATATGTGTGATTCCCACAAATACAATAGGTCCACTGAGAGTTTTGAACCCTTCCTATACAATACATTGGAGGTCCTAACTCATACCCTTGCCATTATACCACAGCAGAGGCCCAATTGATACAAATGAAATGTTTGCTTTCGATCCTTGGTACATTAAACATGCATGGTGTAATAGGAGAGTGATTTGTCTACCATTTGCCATTAACATTAACTATGTCTTTTCAGTTTTCAACTCAATCCAAAGATACAGTTAACAAATTAGTTGACAATATTCAAAGCCCTGAAATCCAGAAATATAAAAACTTTCAACATTGGATTACAAAAAAATATTTCAATAATGACTACAAAGCTGATTTATAAATTGTAGTTGTGTAAAGTTGGCAATACTGAGCTCATTCCAGAATGGCCGATAAATCAGGGACTCTGTTTATGGCTCTTGGGAATATCTGATATAATCATGGTCAGTTTCCAGCTATCGATGTAAAGTATTCTGTTAATAGACAAAATATGTCCTAAATCATTTATCAAAATGACTGGAACCCTACCTGGCTAATTTGAGAATGGACTAAGTTATGATCGCAGACCAATCTAAACGATCAGAACAGGAAATATTACTACATGTTCTCTGCAGGATCTTTGCCAATTCCAGCCTGGTTATCTGTGTAATTTGGAACGTACACCACAGGATGCTGCCATTATCAAGCTACTCTAAACCATAAATCAATAAAACCACTTGTTATGGAATGGACTTGGCATCAACTTAAAGGACCTAATTCAGACAATATTTCAGACTTTTTGATAAAGACATCTAACAAATATGATTTCATAAAAAAAAGCAATGTTCTTTTAAGATAATACTTTATTTAACTATATTTATCATATTTAGGTGCCATATGTTAATTTTTGATTGATTGTTTGGTTGCCATAACAAAATACATTACTAAAATAAACATGTCATATATAAAAATATAATTCATCAGAAATCTGTAATTTACAAGTGTAGAGGAAGACATTTTGCTGACAATATGACATGAAAGCGTTTGTATTTTTTAAGTTAAATAAGTTCTAAATCTATGACATTAGCGTTGTTTGTGCAAAAATGAGCCTTTCTTCTTTAAGTTTATTTTATGCATACATGTAAAGAAAATTGGTTAACAAATTTAAAAATCTGTATTTTTTATGTTTCTAATCTTTTAACCCATAATAAAACTGTCATTTTGTCTCAAAATTTAAGGAAAAAACGAAAGCTGCTATCACTATCTGGGTGGCACAATCTCCATGGATAATATAGAACAGTAATTACACAACGACTGTTTGGAATGCTCTCTCTGGAGACAGGAGGTTGTGCTTATGATGGTAAATATAGTACAAAACCTACATAGGTTTTAAATTACTTTGGTGATGTTCGGGTCAATGAAAAAGGTGTATGCAAATTGAAGTGACCGAAACAGCTGTAAGACAGACAATCTGTAGAGAGCATTCTGTGCTGTTGAAGCAAACCGGCACATCTCATAAAGTGGAGCTCCAGTAGTTAGCTGTTTACCTCAAAGATCCTTTACCAGAGTTCCTAGGTAGTCCTGCTGGCTTTACACATAGCTGAGCGCAGGAACATCACTTTGTGCTCAGCTTCAGTCCACTTTATTCAGCTGACTCGTAAATATATCAATCGGATACACTGACTAAATCTTAAGAGATTTCAATGGAAACAATTTTCCCAAAGGCTTCAATAACTTTCACTTTTTCCCTTTTTAACACAACTCAAGTCTATGTTAGTGACCATATCTGAGCACTATCCAATCCAATGTGTTTTATTTTCATACCACAATGAGAATGGCATAGATTGTACTTTGATGCCAAAATATTAAAGAATTCCCATTTCCAGAGCTTCCTGGCTTATTCTGTAGATTTACTGGATACAGGGTACCTGCATGATATAACACATTGCAAAATACATTTTCAAAACTGAATATTAGCAGTTTATAAAGGTTGAAGCGACAAGTTGAACAAATTTTCTAACTGAAATATGAATAAGACTGTCCTATTCACACAGATCTAATTTTTTGTTTTGTTTGTTAACCTCGTTTCAAACATAAAGTTAAAATGAATTATAAATATTCAGTTCATAACAACTGACCCTCAAACAACTGTTAGCATTATGACATATTTACATTGGCATTTTTGCAAGCTGGCTGTATGTTACTTGTATGTCAAATATAAATTGATCATCCCCCATGGTTTCAAATGTTATTTGCTAAAGTGATAGCAGGCTATATCAAATTTGCACTAAGGCTTCTCGCAGTTACGCTATCGGTAGCACGTAGGTGTGTGTTCAAACAGTAACACCAAACAGTTTATGCAGGTGCATTTGTACAATACCATTCCTCTACCATAATGAACTTTATTGATATTTCAACATGTAAATATTTGATTAGACCTTAAATGCACTTAAGTTTCCATTACAGTACAAAATAGAGAAAAATGTGACAACAGTAAAATGGTGTTTTTTTTTGCAGGGACTATTGAGTTGTAATACTGACACCAGGCAGTTACACAAGAGTAAATATCCCACTTGAATTGATGACCTAAAAGCTAAGGCCTGTCACTTTCACATCGCCTCTCTTCAACCCGGCTCTGTGTATCGATGAATTATTTAACTGCAGCAAAAGCACCCTAAGGACAAATATACATCACACAATTTAAGGTAATGTGTTGATGAATGTACCTTAATTCTCCTAAATATGGTGGCAAATATTCCACAATACTACCACTTGTTTAAGATATTTATGAATGGATGTCAGAGAAGTATCGACATCTCTTGGCTTTATATTCTACTTTATTTGTATTCCTCATGAGATCAAATGTTTTTGTGTAATGAAGAAGCCAGAAGGCAAAGCATTTAAAAATTGGCGCCTAAACAATTTGGTAGGCTGGTAGCATAGATGAGCTTAAGAAATTCATGGGGCTAAGCAAAAAGGATGATAGCATTATGGCCTATAGAACGCCTGTTCCTGTATCCCAATCAAAACAAACCCATATCATCAAAAACAACTTTTATATTGTCCTTTAGTGATGGCTAAGAAAAAGGACAAGTTAAAGCAAGGCACATATGAGTAAGTGCGGCTCATTAAAACTAAAACAGTAATCTTTCTACATTTTGTTATGACATTTAAATGATGTTTCAAAAGATCTGAGTTTGTCCCTTGCTAATGGCCTGCATTTTTCTTCTTTATATCTTTCATCAAAAGTTACCTGTTTATATGCTCAATGGTTTTGCACTGAAAGTGTATCTGGTCCATACATAAATATCTAGAACCAGTGATATATTTTAGCCTGGGAGACATGCCCCTTAGTTTAGTACTTCACAGGTAACACTATAGGTGGTCCTGTGTCTCTCAGGTGTTGATACCTGTACACAGGTCTGATATCTGACTCTGAATACCTGTGGTTCTATGTGATACAGTGCTCAGTGTTTACCAAGACTACCAGCTACTATCCTAACAACATTAATTTTATTGTCAAAGTACAGACATCTATTTTATGCACAATTAACAAAAGGCTTATCTATGACACATTATCAAAACTCATTTACAAAAACAACTAGGCAGTATCCCATATAAAACTGTGAAGAAACTTATGTTGTCATTAGCTATTTCATTGAATATTGAAGCATGGTGTTAGAGTGCTAGGGTTTAGGGAAAGGTTAGTTTTGAAGTGTTAGGTTTTGTATCCCAGAAGATTCCACAGTTGACAGAATACACTTGTCTTAACACATATATGTCAAGCATCCTGCATATATACCTTTACTGTTAATAAAACACAAGTTTTTTCAACAGGTCTGATTCTGTTGATTGTATGTGTGTATCTAATTGAGAACAAATAAGGCTTATTGACAAAAATACATTGTACGAACTCTTAAAAATAAAACAAACAAAATGAAATGGAATTTTCTGCAGAAAAAGACCAAGGACCATAATGAACTGTCTTAACAATGGGAATCCAACCATTAATAAAAACATTGAGACAACACTTTCTTTATGTCCTTTGCGTATTGTGAATTAATTTTCTTTTATCTGTTTTAAATTGATTCTTTATTGGATCGGTTTAGTCAATTTTGAAATATTCACTTAATAAAATGTGCATAAATCCCTGAGAATAGACAGCTGCAAGGGCTTATGTCTTAAACTACACCCTAGAAATATATGACCCATTTGAAATTTAACTTGCCATCTGTTTACATGTGGCTTACTCTGTACCCCAAACCTAGTGGTCATATATCAAATAGGTAACATAGTGATATAGGATTACTTTGGGAAGAGTAAACCCACACTGTCGAATTTCTCCTTAAACATAGGTTCAAAGGTTAAGGGGGACATAACACTCATTCAAAACTTATAACACTATGCTAGTTCTTCTGGAAGAGCTATTGTATGCTTAAAATGAGTTTGTTTGGCTAAGGTTTAATATCATATTTAGGGTTATTTCACTCATAAAGCAGTGTGCCATGGGAAAGAATCCATCCTAAATGTCACCGGCAATGAATAACGGCACATAATACAAAGTGCAATAAGTCAAAATGGGAAAATATATCTATATCAGCATTGTGTTGCCCTTTAACTCTGAGAGCACAAGGGCAACATGAAGCTCCTGCCATCTACCCAGTTTCCTCTGTAACAATCCACAACCTCTGCTCCTGGACCCTTATTGATCACAACAGCTCAAAGAGATAAAAATAAGCTTGTCTTCAATAATAAAAATGTCCCTTGACTAACTAAGGGCAGTTTGTTGAACTACACTTTGCTGAGATATAGGTAAAGATTACTATTTTCTCAATAGTCGGAAATTTTGAGACTGTTACATGTTAAATAACTAAAACAATCCAATTCACAGTTTGATTTTAAAATAACCAATCAAGATGATTCCCCATACTTCAAGCCCTGTGTGGTCAAGTTAAGCCTTGGTTGTTTGATCCTGGTAACTTAAGGACTAACTGAGCAAAGCTAAAGCTAGAAATCAAAGTGAGATTTTATGTATGCAGATATATTTTCTTGTGTAATTTTTTTTTTTTCACACATAACATGACCTATTTAAACGTTTCATAGATTTATATATAACATTTTTTCCTCTTAATTCAGCAAAACAAAGTGTCACTTCTTTTTAACATGGATAATAAACTGCAAAATAATCAGAAAGTGGAAAAAATTCTGAGACTAATTTCCATACACATTTTTTACAGTTAAATGACAAGTACATGTATCTTCTTTTTCTGGCTATAATAAAGTGTCCTATAAACAGGTTTATTGTTGTTACATCATGCGTGAAACGAGATAAGATTATACCAGCTTTATGTAAGGGCATGATCAGATTAAACACTGGTAAGTCAACATCATGTACCATACTGGTAGTGGGCACAAAAAACGACTGGCTTTAAAACACAAGAACAGTGAAACCTTAGTACCATCAACATTTGTTTGATTGTCAGTAACTTCACTATCTAAAAGACACAAAAATTATTCTTTGTT
>JARFOD010099908.1:0-16642 GCA_031763545.1 Mopalia muscosa
CCCCCCCCCCCCAAAAAAAAAACAACAAAAAAAAAACAACACAAACCCACATGACACCCCCCATACAACGCATACAACATGTTTTGCGATTCCTAGTAAGTGACGATTAAATACCAGTACCCAAATACAGTCGGGTTGTACCGTCTTCAGGTGCTTTGGAGTCTGACAAAAAAAAAGTGTTTTTAAGTATCTTTTGGAAATTAAACAGAGTATTATATGGGCTTTGTGAATACAAAGCCAGTAAATGTATATGGCTTGGTTTTAGAATTGAGTGTAAAAAAAATATAATATTTTATTTGAATACTTACTGGTTTTCGAGTTAAATCTGCTGTTTGTCGATAAGTTTAATTGGTTGTGATAAAGGTTAGTCTAGGATTTTATTAATGCTTTTTTTCTATTCTATTCAAATACATGAGTATCGAATTAGCTATCGGCGAAAATAGGTTATTATATCTTTGAATTACAAATGACAATACCGTATAGAATTATTTGTTGGGAAACATACACGGCGAGGGTTAGTTTGAGTATATTTCAAATCCGCATATTTACTTCAACATATGTTACCATGAAAAAGATAAGTTTGTGTATACGGTTTTATCGCAGCATAGTTATAAAATGTTATTGATAGAAAGCAGAAGGTAATGTGTACAGGGTTCGCAGCTCTCTGATCTACGATCTAAGGCCTACCTGATTGACTCTGATGTCGGCAGTAAATTTGCACACATTGCTGTACTGTTTTGTAATTTGATCCTGTGAAAGCATTTTATGATCCCATTATATGTTGCCCGTGACATCCCTCGCAGTACATAAATAGTGCGTTGGATCGTCGATCCTGGTTATATTGGTTATATATGAGTTTGAAACCCGGAGGAGGAAAACTAAATTGTCCTTCTCCACAATAAAAATATATTATTTACAAATATTTATTGCCAGAAAATATACCCGACCCTTGTTACTGGGATTCGAACCCGTTTCAACCTGCCTACAAGCCTATATGCCCACGGGTTTGGGCTGACTTGTGTTGTAACCAAAAATAACTAGTACTTTAAATGTATTAGCTGTTCTATTAATCCACTCTTCGTCTGTGTTTAAAAGCCATTTTACACCTGATGGCGGTGTACATTTTCCTAAACTTATTGCATATGTGTAAATTTTGTCTCATAAATTTCCATTTTGCTGTGTAAGCGAATGGAGGTATAGCTGCTATACATCCATGGTTAGCGTAATGACTTATTGCAGCCTCCACATAAAATACATCTGCTCAATTCACACATGCAAGAAAATGCACGACGCATAACATGTGTGTATGAGGACAAGGAGTTGTGTCTATTAGAAACACCAAGTGAAAATTAACGACAATGCGATAATTATAAATGTTTGAATTATGACTTGTATACTATTCAACCTTTCAAAGCACGTGGGGTATTACCACAATTAGACTACGCAAAACTACGAACTCTTGCCATATGGGATGTCCTTATTCCTCAAGGTCTAATTGAATATATTACGAGCTTTTGTTTAAAGAAATAGTATTGAAATAAAGGTCAAACCAGTCTGTTTTATGTGAAGACGTACAGGTAATGTAATGACGGGCCTTTTAACTTGAGGTTAAACCAGTGTGTAGTTATACAAATTACCTCATTGTTAAGGGACTACTTCTTTATTGTTAAAAAAGAAGAACATTTGAGATAACTGAGTGATGTGGTAAGGCAAAGTGGGATTGTATGTGTTTTTAACCTCCCCATAGACAATATTCACATAAGAAAACAATATTAGAAAACAATTAGGCTGTACCTAATTAAAAACGGAACGACAACAGTTATGGAATATATGTAGTTAAGGAATAAATGTAGTAATTGGACATTACAGGATAAGTATTTACATGAAACAAGTTTAACCACATGTGTAATCATGGGACAAAGCTTAGAAAATTTTAGTGGAAGCAGAAAGTTGACATCTCCTGTTGTGACGTGTAACAAAGAACAGACTGATGAAGTACACGGCGCTGTCTATGAAAGTTCAATAACTCAACAGGAGGTTATGCTGCCATCAATTTGGTATTGGCTTAACAGGGCACCCCACCACCCTATCAGCCTTAAGGGCACATTCTTCAAGGTGAGTCACTTGACCCCACCCCTAGGGTAGAGAACTTAATACAATCCCACAGTTTATAATTATTGACAACTTAACAATACACCTAACAAATGACCGGAAACGAATTAAGTTGACTGGATTGGTCGGGATGCCTCTAGTTTGTGACACACACCGTTGAGCACCATGCGCTTTTCTGTTATGTCTCATTGTCGGTATCTGGCTGGAGGTGTTATGAATTCATCAATCCTTCTTGATATCTTGCTGAGGCCATGCAAAGCCGGCCGGGACAGAGTATTACGTACAATTGGTACTATTGATCTTTTACCTTCGTTTTTAACTTGGCGTCAGACCGTAAATATATACAGCGATTTAACTCGCTAATGCAGTTTTTGTATTTAATACTTTAATAAATAACTGTCGATTTGGAATTGAATTATAAAAAAGGTACCACATAAAGTAGTGTTATAAATCCAATTATCACCCGGTAAAGCTACCCCATAAAGTCCATTGGATAACTTTCTGAATAAAGAAAAGCAGTTCTATACATACTGTTTATGTCTGTGTGTAATATCTACAAAATATATGGTTTTTTTTCTCCATTCATCGTCTTTCTATATAAGGGCATGGTGCGATGTTAATTAGACTAAGTAATACTTTATACTTGAGCATGGTGCGATATTACACAGCTGTTCTGAAGAAGGTTTGTAAATCGTTTTCCGCGTGTAGATTATTGATGATTCCCAGGGCGGGTTTTCTTTATTAATACCTTACTGGGCCAATAATTGTCTGTATAGCCCTGTATTGATCTGTTAAAACAGCCCGTGTGTCGCAGGCCTAATCAGAGAAGCAATGCTCAGTTTTGCAGTCGGTCAAACACGAACATGTATTTGGATATTCTGGTTAAGCTGTGCTTGGTGGCATAATACCTGGTCACATGTGCTTATCGATTTGTGATTTATCAGATCTGTTATTTGTCTGTTTGAGTTGTTATGAACCAGATATACAGCATCGTCCTAGTATAATAATCACAGGTATAGATGGATAGAACTCAGTGTCAAAATGGAGCCTTCCCCTTAAATAACCTTGTTTTTTCGAGCACGTTATGTATTCACAACTAAATACTTTAGGAACTCTAATTGAACTGTTCCTTACTAACTATTCCTTACTAACTATTCGCAGTAATTTAAAACTTTTTCGCAAATTCGCAGGAATATTGGCCAACAATGATATCACCTCTACCATACAGGTCATGCGCCATTGTAAAATGATAGGAGACAGCTTGTTGTCGGGCGATTCATCCTCGATTAGCATACGTCGTGCGAATCATTGGAATAGTTAGTAATATGTAGGTTTTGTCCGATTTAACGACTGATGTAAGTTAAAAGGTTTCTTATTTACCCAAATTCATAATTTCTTGCTCAGAACGCTTTTATTGTCCGTTTGCTTTAAACTAAAGTCCGAAAGTGGAGTTGATATGATGTCACAAAGAATGCAAATTTTGGTTTACATTCTTACACACGATTCGAACGTGTAATCACTTAACCGACATCGGCTTCAGACAGTTCCGATATGGATATAGATAGAGAGGCGAATGGACGAAAATGTTTGACAAAAATGGGTGTTATGATAGCACTCGATCAATCCACGTATTTATAAAAATAACCCAACTTGTTTATGAGCCCAAATCATATTGAAAAAGTTAAAAATATTTCGTTTTTATTAACGAAATGCTTTAAATAGAAAGAAAAAAAATGGCCTGTTATTGCGGTTCAAATAAAATAAAGATAAGAAAACCTCATCGATTTTAAGGTAAATCGTGCAGAGTTGTCTCACATTAGCAAAGCTATCTTTACTTAGCACTGGAGCAAGGTGTCAATTATTGTTGAAATACACCGCTCAGTCAAAAATCAATCAATCCATCAATCAACCAATCAATCATTAGAAAGGTTGTACTAGAATTTTATCCGAGATGAGTTCATCCTGTGCATGAAAGATTGTGTTCGGATATGATTGTTCGTTGTTCTCCGCTTCGGTTACGGACAATTCCGAATGAGATATATCCAAGTAGCAGATATTTTGTAATAATACAACAATGTTATTTCTCAAAAATAAAAACGCATATGACAAGAATATTCTAAATATATTTGACTGTGTACCCTATTATTTCTGATTCATGTGGGCATACTTGCTGTGTTTCTTTACCATACAGCATGTGTGTTAATATCTTAGGTCAGGATAAGTATTGTCGAGAGAGACAGTAAGAAGGCTATGGGCACTATGACATACTATAACTTTTGAGTTAGGTGCACGATTGGCTTTTCTCATACCTTCTCGCGTTATTTCTCATGTACAGACAGTGAGTCAACGTGTTATCCCCAAAGTCACGTGATACTTTGCCTAAAATAAATGATAATAAAGCCAGTTGTGCCGCTTAATGTAACTTTTATGCTATCTTGTACAACAGAAAATCTAATCCGGAAAGAAATCGGATATTTTTTTAGAAATATTGTTGACTTGTTCTAAAGTAAAGGATTCTTGGGACAGAACTCGGCTATTGGTATGTCCAAAGTAAAGATTTACAAATGCTCTATTAAGAGAAGAGTATAAAAACGGTAGATGTTTAAAGGTATTCCACAGATCACGTGGTATCTCAGCCATGTTGACTTCACTTGTTACAAAAACGTAACTGTTTCGAATAAAATACTAACTCCGTCCACATTATACCGTTCTTTTGTATATGCGAATGCCTTCGGATATTCACCTCTTTGTTAAACATTTTTGTGCTCAAGAATTGATATGAAAACATAAACGAAGTGATAAAAGAGGGTGTTTGTTTTGGGGAGTTCGTGCGGCCGAAGTGTCTGGGTTTATTTACTTATAGTAAATATTTGAAGGCCATCAATTTTATTTGGGCCCTGACTGGTTGACCCTGCTCACCATGAAGTGTTTAAATTGTTCACTAAACCCCACACAGATGTCACCATAGAGTCACTTTAAAGTCCACACCCAGTCATAATGCAAACTGAAAAAGTTGCTGTAAGGTGCACGATTGGCTTTTAACAGCACTTTTCCAGGTTATTTGTCATGTTCAGGCTGTTTGATCCACAGAACGCCCATACCTGTGAGTAAACATTATACCTGTAAACTTTTAAATCAACCCTTCTAACTGACAGAAACACAGCCTTGCCATTTCCAGAAATGGTAAATTATCAAATGAATGTTTTCAAAGCAAAATATTTCCTTAGATTTTTAAATGGCTTTAAGCAGCTGTTATTGTCACTTCCGATGTCATTAGAGAATTGTGACGCCTTTCCAATATATTGAATGAATACAAAGTAAAAAGACAGGGAAATAAATAAAAAAAAAAACCTTCTCCGATGCAGGAAAAAAAACCTTAGATGTACTTAATTGACAGAATTACTTACATAATTAATTTGACAAATAGAGAGTTCTACATGTCATAGGGCCATAATCTTCATGGTTTCCTTGTAAATAGTTTCACTATTGAACCCTTTCTATGTAGTGCCCACTTGTCTAACAGCTGTCTATTATCCCGGGATTTCAAAGGGACGTTTACCTGTAGGTTTATCGAACTTTCTATAAAAAATACTGTGAAAGGTAGGAGAGAAATAAATTATGTGTAGCATAATTTGAAATACTGTGAAAGGTAGGAGAGAAATAAATTATGTGTAGCACAATCTGAAATACTGTGAAAGGTAGGAGATAAATAAATTATGTGTAGCACAATCTGAAATACTGTGAAAGGTAGGACAGAAATAAATTGCGTGCAGCACAATCTGAAATACTGTGAAAGGTAGGAGAGAAATGAATTACATCTAGCACAATCTAAAATACTGTAAAATGTAGGAGTGAAATAAATAACAGGTAGAACAATCTGAAATACTGTAAAAGGTAGGAGTGAAATAAATTACATCTAGCACAATCTGAAATACTGTAAAAGGTAGGAGTGAAATAAATTACATATAGCACAATCTGAAATAATATAAAACGTAAGAGTGAAATAAATTACATATAGCAGAATCTGAAATAATATAAAAAGGTAGGAATGAAATAAATTACATATAGCACAATCTGAAATAATATAAAAAGGTAGGAGTGAAATAATTACATATAGCACAATCTGAAATAATATAAAAAGGTAGGAGTGAAATAAATTACATATAGCATAATCTGAAATAATATAAAAAGGTAGGAGTGAAATAATGACATATAGCACAATCTGAAATAAGATAAAAAGGTAGGAGTAAAATAAATTACATATAGCACAATCTGAAATAATATAAAAAGGTAGGAGTGAAATAAATTACATGTGCACAATTTAAAATACTGTAGAAGGTAGAAGTGAAATGAGTACCATATAGTATAACCTAAAATACTGTAATTAAATGAACTTAATACAATTAAAATACCGACTTCCGTGCCCCCCTCCTCCCGCCAATACCAAAGAACGTAACTATGATATCGTACCGGATGAACATAAATATGTTTATTCAGCTTAATGGCGGATGAGTTACATCTTGCCATGTTGAAAGATAACCTAAAGTCACATATAGTAGTGATCTGGTCGTCTGTTAAGATACCTATCTATCTACCTATATCAATCTCCCCATGGTGCTTTCAAAACATGTATGCTGATATTAGTCACTAGCTCAACCAGGTACATTTTCGTTTTAAAATAAAAACCTGCACATGGTCTAGTCTTTACAGTTATTTTTCGCTACAGGATCGTGTCTGTTCTGTGACCATGTCATGCGGAAGTGAACATTGTTACCTCGGAGGTCGCACGGTTTTAACAATCCTTTTTAGCTGCAATTGGAAACCCTTTGAGCTGGACATTTACTTAAAACAGAACAACTTAAGTCATTTTTTTCGAAATCCTCAACTATTAATGGATACCTGGTTTTATAAACGTTTTCTCTGGTTTTCTAGCAACCGAAAAACCGTTTGCTACGTAATTTAATCAAAGCAAACAACAATAAAATAAAAAACAACCTTAACTTAAGGGGTCTCTTCCAGCCCTCCCACTGGTGTATACCTGTGTACTATAACGGATGTGTTATCTCACAGTACTGTCTATATAGGTGCTGGTTGATTGTTACCAGATTCCCTCCAGACGCCATTCCTTATGGCTCGTTTGGTTTATTGCTCAGACGCGTGTGTAAGTCAGCGAAAAACAAGGCGGCATAGGCTAATTAATTAATCTTGAGAATGGATAAAACCTGACACGAATATGGCTTCAGATGACACTTGATCAATTTTATAGAGGATTCCTGAAGGCCATGTGTTGCCTGAGTAACGCGAGCACAAGCCGCTGAGAAATTATCTCTTACAAACAACAACGCAATACTAAGACTTTTGTTAGATAAACAGATTCGAAGAATGCCAGATATAACTTTACGTTTTGTAGCTGTATTGTCCGATGCAATTTTGGTACTTCATCGATTGGGATTTCCAGAATATTAAAAAAAAAACAAAAACTGTCATATCTTACTGATTATATTTTATACTCGGTTGGTTTAGACATTAAATATAAGCTAGAACCGGTATACAAAATTGTAAACGCTCATAAACCATTGATGGTTGGCAGACTGGAGCATGGGGCTCACCTTGTCTCCCAGCTTAGACTCCAGTACCAGGTGACGACGTCGAGACGTAAACACGCGGGGTTGATGGGAACATATCAATATCGACAACAGCTTACACGTTTCACCAGAGTGTATATACGATTTCTTCAACATACTATAATCGTAGAAGTGAACCTCAATAACCCTATATGTCAAGGCGCTGTTGTTTAAATTAGAAGCTGTCTGAACAACCACCAGATGTACAGACAATTAGAAAGTTTCTCTGATAAGTTTATCTACGTATCACAATAGGTTTTTTCTTCAAATTCGGCTTCACGAATCTCAATAAAACTTAATTAAACTTATGTATATATGTTTACTCAGCCCTGTTCATTATTACAACTCTGACTCTCTTTTTATTTTCAACTGTCTAGTTACAAAAATGGACATTGTATGCTTGTAAATCGCTATCAACCGCAGGCAGTTGGGAGGGAGTCACCGATTGACTTGACACGAAGTCAATCAGTTGATGAATTCTCTGTATTTTGCGTTATCATTGTCCTGTCTTTGTTACCAGTGACTTCTAAGGTGGTTTCGCGGGCGGTTGGAGGGAGCTTTGTGTTGCCCTGGTGCTCTCAGAGCTAAAGGGGGGGAAGGAAGCCGATCTGTTTATGGTGTCTGTAATGCGTCCTGTTGTTTTCCTGTATTTGTCCAGTCCTGTCTTTGTTTGTTGCCAGTGGTGTTGCGGGTGGTTTCCTTCACCCATTGGGCTGGCACGTCGTCATGTATGTGAAATATCCTTGAGTACGACGTTAAACCCCAATCAAACAAACAAACAATCTAAGGGGGTTTCCTTCACCCGTTGGACTTGTAGGCCGTCACGTGAGTAAAATAACATTTATTTCAGAAAACTGTTTAGAATTTGTTTTTGACCATAAGATCAGAATCAGAAATGAGAAATTTCCAAACCTAAGGTGACCTGTGACCTTGTGATGATACACCAGATAGGTTTCTCATGTCACGTGGTTAGTATGGACAGAACTTATCCACACCTGTCTATATCAAAATGACGCGAAAGTCTTGGTTATGACTACAAATTATAAACTAAAACAGAGCACATCGTTATATAATTTTGGTAACAATCAGATTAGCGTTTAGTTAGATTTGTTTCTGTTGAGTTCATGTTGGTGCATACTTCATCTGAGTGTAACAATGATAAAACGAACGGCTCAAGATAAATTAATTAATTTCCTAAGTTGCTTTGATTTGACAGTTATATATATATATATATATTAGTTCCAAAGTCACTTGATCAGTTGTATATTCCTACACTCAAAACCACAAACGTAGCCATATTGGCTTATAACTAATAAAGTAATGAAACGTGTGTTCAAAATCAAAGACAGTGTCAGTCTATATGCGTATATTGCCAGGTAATTGCTTTTCACAGATGTTTGAAAAGAAAGTTGGTTATTTGGAAATTAAATCTATTGTAGTCTTTGGAAATGATGTAAAGCGGTGGTGCTGCGGAGAATTGAAGTTTGACCACACCAGTCTTGATGTTTTAAGACTACAACAATTATCAACGTAAAGTCTGGAGATTGTATAAAAATATCTTGTGCACATCTATGATTCAGCGATCTTCTATCGAGACAGGGTCGAGTCCATTGAATGAGAATAACGAAATTGGGCGTCTCTACAATTCTGGGTTTTGTAAAGATACATTGAGACACACATAAAATTTCAGAATTTGTACCATTTAAATTTTGACAATAGCTTGGGTAATTTGTTATCTAGTATATATATTTTGAATAAATGAAGAGAGAAAAATTGGCTTGCCTGCACCGGGATTCGATATATATGTAAATGAAGCATGGTATAAAAAAGTCCACCATAGATTTTACTTACTTCACCAGATATTTAAGTTGCTTTCAGGGGAAAACGGAAAATTTTTAAAAGATAAAAAATACAGTGCTTAAACTTTGCTTAAAGTTTTCTTCTCTTTTAATGCATAAATTCATATGTCAGCAATCATTTTAAGATATATATATTTTTAAATTGTCATGATAAATCAGATAGGTTTGCATATAGACCCATTTTATACAGGCAATAGATGTTGACCTTTTCGTAGCATCTTAGACAAATAACAGGACCAGCTGCTTGTGTCAAACTTTTTGTTATAAATACAAAGTTTTCTAACTTGGCACAGGTGTGTTTAAGTTGGATTCAAATAACAACGGCAGCTGTAAGATACAAATTGTAAATAATCAAGACATTGATAAAAACAACCAAATCCAAAGAAGTAATTCTACTGGGATATTTAACGCAGACTACTAAAAAATTAAATGTGCCCCCACTAAGAACATGTGGTTTCAAAAAATTAATATTCCGGAAATCATTTCTTTTTTCTCATGCCTTACATTTTCGAGTCGATATCTTCTGCATGACACACAGTTCAATTACTACTAAAAAAAATTGAGTTCGTAATATCCCAGTTTTCTGTGTTAAATATTTCTTAAATGATGTCCGTTGAATTATAAGTGTGTTGACGATTTACAAGTTGCATAATGAAATGGAATAACAACCTAGGTGTTGCTTCATATAAGCAAAATCGCATCCTCAAGCTATACGATTTATTGAAGCGCTTACACGGATTTCCCCCGAGTTACTTGCATTTTTTTGATTGGTCAGCGACTTTTTGCTTTTTTCTCGACCAATCGAAATGTGGCAAACAACGAGAATTCTCTTCAGTCATTACTACAGATGGTACCGTGAGAATGCTGCTTAATTCAACCTAAGTTGGTCTTGATTACCGCGACGAAACGATACCCTCATGCAGTTCTGGTCGCCACCGCGATACATCCACTGGTTTCAGAATAGGTATGATAAGTATTCCTAATTAGATATTTATCTGAATGGCATGTGGTACAGAGCATCCACCTGAGATCTAACTTAAACGGCCAATTGACGGGAAATTATCTATTGGTGCATATACAATACGTTTATTGCCGCTTTTATTATGGATTTGTTTCTTTAGCAACTCGGATATCAATCTGCAGTAAATCTATCTTATAGTTCAGTTCAAGATAAGACCTGCAAATTCATTAAACAAAACAACAAAACACAGAAGAACCAATCCATCTAATGATTACTAGAAGATGTCAGAGCAGCAGGAAGATATCCCCAAAGTAGGATATCACCTTGGTTTTCTGGTGTTATATTCCTGTACCATCAACAACCCCGGGGTGAGACAGCAGATTATCTTCAGCAGATAATATCAAAAGCTCGGGACGGCAAATAACAACAGGCTATATGGACTTGTATCTGCTATAGGGATATAAGTTTTCCAGATATCTGCTAGAGTCAGCTTCAGCGTTCTTGAACCCTTTTAATCCACTAATTATTGATACCAAGAACACAATTTCACTTTTTGTCTTACCCTCTATAAATTTTTGCTTTAGCTATGAAGTCTATAAAACACATTTTTCGCCACATTTAAATTGAAATTCAAACAGATCTGATCAAACTTTGTTTTAAGGCATTCAGGAAATATACTCTCAGAGAAAAATGGGTTACTCCGGCAGTTGGAGGATTCTTTTATGTTAAGTGTTATATAATAGATCAGTATCCTGCATGAACAATGACAGCTCTGGAAAAATACCAGACTACAACTTCCAGCATTGGAATGAGAGGTGAACTTCAGAAAAGTTTTAAACACCCAAGATAGCGAGGAAACATTTTTCTTACCTTTATCGTTAGGCGAATGTATAAACTCTAGAAAAAAAATCCCGAGATAAGTTTCTGTATCTGACGGCAGTAACGGGGTTGTGATACTTAACAGACATATATGATTCAAGCCAAGTGCTTACTTATATCTATACTATATAAATATATCCTCCACCCAGTGACGTCACTTATCCCATAAGATAAGTAAGATATAGTCTGTCTTGTTAAGTTGGGTCTACAGATATAAAGCATGTGTCAAAACTACAAGGAGACACCTTTTTATCTGACATTATTTAAGAGGAATCAGAAAGTTACCAGATAAATAAATATGAATAACGACATAAATAAAAAAAGTAAATGGCTAAATTAATAGATGGTTTTGTTTTTATCAGCTAGTTATATAACAGTTTATTAATGTCTGTTTGTAGATATTTAAAAACCTATTGAAACGAAACTCTTTTCTATATCATCTGTTATTTTTCATGTAGGTCTTAATGTGCTTTCCCTCTAGGTAAAAAAACCAGTCGGTTTCTCATAAAATGTTTTAAACAAACCATTCCTGACATAAACAATTTGGATTTAATGCAAGTTAGCGATTTTGTTCTACATGCAAACGGCAGGTATTCTCCGCTTTTCTCGGTCAGTAATTTAAGGTTTCCGGACGTTTTAGGGTCGACATACTTGGCTTCCTATCATGTCTTACTACAAATTTGTTTATGAAACTATAGGGAGGGTAGTCTCGGAGACGCTTTGGTTTCTCCGCAACATGCTAGCCTTCCACAATTTCGGTTGTCCCTGCGCCAACATAGATGAGATAAACAGTGCCCTTCATTAGCACGCCATCAGAAATAGGATAGAAATCAGTGAAGGTTTATCTGTCCAAATCGTGGTGCGGAATATGAGATTACCAGAATACGGGAAATGGGCGGCCTCGAATCCGCAATAAGAGAGCAATCGAAATACCCAAGTAATATATTTTGACGAAATTACCGAAGGGACATTTACAATTTGCTGCGTTCCAGTTCGAGTGAAATGAGCGGCTTTGGAGTTTAGGAGAATTTAGCGCACCGAAGAAAATCACGACCAAGG
Organism: Mopalia muscosa; assembly: GCA_031763545.1. Classification (NCBI taxonomy): domain Eukaryota; kingdom Metazoa; phylum Mollusca; class Polyplacophora; order Chitonida; family Mopaliidae; genus Mopalia; species Mopalia muscosa. The sequence continues at coordinate 12,495 of JARFOD010099908.1, forward strand.
CGAGGGAGCATTCTGGCCAGCTCGACAGACATGTGGAGTGAAAAATCAATTTCCGCAATTTCCCGATAAGGCATCAGTGGTAATGATGGGGTCACGGCAAATCAGTTCCTTTATACCTATTACAATATCTACACACCGTAATTTCTGGTTCGCCAGACAGTCTGGAAAATGCCAAATATCAACATTTAGAGATGTTAAGCTAGTCCTGCAAATGAAAGCGCGGACTAGTGAATGACAAATACACAACTGGTGAAATCCTATTTATCCTGGCCGACAATAAGAAACTTTTTTTAACTCGTCAAATCTCTCGCTCAACCCAATAAGTAGGAAATTGTTTTCTGGTGTTAGTATTCAGGGAATTAATATAAAGTCTGGTTACATGGGCCTAAAACTCGCTCCATATCAAAGATGCCACAACTGTGGGAGTAAAATAAACTAAAGAACAGGCCTTAAAAACCACCAGCTTGCGTTTTTCGGTAAAAAAAATAATTATACTATATGTACTATTTTTGTTCTTCTTAAATATCAATGATAAACATATTAAGTCTTTAGAAATGGAACGAAGGGAAATTGTTAACAGAAAGTTTCGGTTGCGGAGGACAGAAAGATACAATACTACAGCTCATCCGGAATGTCGGCAATTATACGCTATGCAAATGTAAAACAATATTAACGAGTAATTTGACAAAATAGCTTCATAATGACACAAATTTGCGAGTAATTATGCTAAACTGCTTTCAATACTCGTTACAGGGCGACTTTTCTGCCTCCATTTAATATTGTGGTTGATTAGCATATAGACAGAACATTAAGCTGCAGATAAAGGCTCGATAGACTTAACCCATCCCACTAGAATTACCATTAATATTACATTTGTGATTCAAACAGCTCCAATCTGAGCAGGAACTGAATTGAACTATCCTGATTTCAGTTGGCTAAATTATTGGTAAAACATAGAATAGGACCTGTTTTCATGCTCTGAGGTGAGATTCACAGGCTTTTAGTTGGCTAAATTATTGTTTTAAACATACAGTTGAAGACGGCTTCATCTTCCAAGCTGGCTCCAATTTGAACTTGCCTATTAGTTTAGATGGACAAATTATTGTAAATTTAATACATGCATATAATGAACAAATGTTTCTCTGCTGTTTTGGTCTGTTAATTTCACAATCCCTTCCTGCCACAACGCGTAGCAGACCTCGGGGGCCTTCACGTTAATTCTTCCTTTCCTTTGACCGCGGCTCGGATTTATACCTACCTTTGCATGACACTATTTTTCAACTCGAGCCATTTTGTCTTTATTTTCCATTGCACGGGTTTAATCGGGTTTCCATCAGGAGTCAAGGCGTTGTCTACCGGGTTTGTCTGGTTTCCTCCGTGAGTCGGGGCGGTGTCTAACGGGTTTGTCCGGTTTCCCCGTAAGTCGGGGCGGTGTCTACCGGGTTTGTCTGGTTTTCTTCGTGAGCCAGAGAGGGGGGAGGTTCTACCGTGTATCGTCTGGTTTCCTTCATGAGTCAGACCAATGTCTACCGGCTATGGTTTCATCCATGTGTTTGGGCCTGTCTGTTGGGTATGGTCTGGTTTCCTCCATCAGTCGTAGTGATGTCTGTCGGGTATGCTCCGGAAACCTCCATGAGTCAGGGCGTTGTCTACCGGGTTTGCCGGTTGTTCTGCTTGAGTCAGGGGCGATGTATGTGTCGGGCTTGCATTAGTTGATCTTTATGAGTCGTGGCGGTGTTTGCCAGGTTTAGTTTGGTTCATTAGTTGGATCGGTTTCTGCTAGGTTTGGGTTAGTTTCCTTCATGAGTCGGGGCCGTGTCGATTCAAGGTAGAGTCCGTTTGGTTAAGAGTGGTTTCCTTGTCAATACTAACAATCTCCGCAATCAATCAAGTTAAATAACTTTGAAAATCTGATCAAATACCAATCTTTGCTCCTATTTACCAACTAGGGTTTTCATGACAATTTTATGAAATACTAGACATTAATTCTCTAGAAATTTATATATGTAAGTAATTGGTACTGTACATGTATGAATAATTTAATTTTCTTCGCATTCCTGCCAGATGTGGCAGGCTATCTGCTTTCTAAGGTCCAATTGTACGTGCGCGGCTTCATATAGCATTAGTTGTATCTCGAGGCTCTGATATGATCTGAGGAAGAAAGTCTGCTTTCTCGCCCCGGGACTGTTGATGATACAGAAATCTTAGAGCAGAAAACCTGGAGGATGCTGTCCACTTTCGGATGTTTTCCTGCTGGTTTGACATTTAACAGCAGACATTAATTGGTTTGGTTGTTTGTGAGAATTTGCACCGTCCCGTGTTTTCTGCAGTATCACATAAATCAGTGTTTGTTGGTGATCACTATCAGTCTAATGTCTCCACTAAGCTCGCAATACTGGCTCGGTGGATAATACAATCTAATTGGCTGGTTCGATTCAACACAATACCTTTGGTGGCATCACATATTTCCCGTTATATAACTAGCCTTCAACAGGTTTATGCTGACCGTATATAAGTATGATTTCGATTAATCTGAGAGTTCACCATTGAAACAAATCAAACCGTTCACTTTCTCTAAATATATTTAAGCATAGTTCCAAGCACCGTTCTTTCCACCATTCCTTGGTGGATAGATTGTCCTTGGTACAGTTTATTTCACGTGTGTACATTATAATATACTTTTCTGTATTGGTGAATAGGGCCGTGGTTCAGTAATTCAAAACGTTTGGACTACATATATGTTTTGGGCTACTGATGTTCCTATTTTGTTCCCCTTGGTATACGAGGTGTCTCTGGTAAATTAAGGGTTGCCTTTAGAAGTTTTCTGTCGGTTTTGCACCGTATTTAGATAGGACAGTGTTAGAAATGGACTACCTGTTGCATATAAGGAAATACACTTGTGTACGACATTAAACCCCTGTCAAATAAACAAAAAACGAACAGACAAAACCAGACTTAAAAAAAAGATTACCGTGCCGATCGTATCATACATTCGCCTTCATCATTAATGCACGCTAGCATATGGAACACAAGATAAAGTAAACAAGACAGTATATAATGTATTGGCCGCGTGTTGCACGTATTTACATAGTGTTAAAACTAATTATTAGTAATGTTTGAAAGCTGTTCGAGTGTGTTGCTGTGGCGAATTTGTGCTTTCTGAGGCTAATTCACCACCGAGGACGAGGTGTATCTTTATTAGCATTATACGAACAACGTGTGAAATAAATCGCAGTCGACTAATGGTAATATAAGCGTGGGCAATTGGGAATACGCTTTCATTCTTTTAATTATGCACTTTCTTTGCGGAATATTGACTGTGTCTGTTTTTATTGTGGCCTTTGTAAATGTATCATATTAGTATGCAGGAACAATTATCATTTGTCTCGACAATCGTATCACCCTTAAATTTCTTTCTAATGAACTTCTTTATTTTAAGCAGTTTCCATTTCAAGTAACAGTATAAAAGTTAAAAAAATTTCGAAATTGTTTTGTTAAAATCCGTATGTTCATTGATATAATCGATTCATTAAAGTTTTACGACATACAAAACTTTAAAGGTACACATATATTTATATCCCGTATATTTGCCTCTACAGATCTCCAATGTCTTTTTTTATTTACGGTTTCTGCCAATTCCGACCTTAGAACTGCAGTTAACGAGGTTTCTCTCCTGATTCCTATTTGAAATTCAGATTAGTCTCTGTATATGTACAATGGTTAAAGTCCGACGAATAGGTCGGTATCGACGGCTCCGTTTGGAGACCTTAGCTGTTTCTGTTCCTGCTTATACCAGGGTGGGTAATACGATTTTCGCTTGAAATCAGCAGTGATTGATGGCTCGGGCTCAGCTGATGGTTGGTTGTTGTGGCATCAAGTAGCCCGACTCTCTTACCACTCTTCATCCCTGACACTGGGATTAACAAACTCTTGTTTCATATTCAGCGATTGGATGCTTGATTACCGCTTTACCGGAAATAACGTTGTTCCATTCCAGCAAGATGATTATAAAAGAAGTTCAAGATACAATCTTTAAATCAGGTAGTTCCCATTGTGTAATTTGTTTGATTAAACGATGTCCGTTTAAAGACACGTTTCAAAGCCGCTACTCAAGGGTCATCGGTGGGGGGGGGGGGGGGGGGGGGGGG
>JARFOD010099919.1:0-16642 GCA_031763545.1 Mopalia muscosa
ACTCTAGAAATAATTAAAACAGCGCAACCCCAATACGAGATGCACATCCACACATGGTTACCAGCACGCCCACCTAGTTTCAAGTGAATCGGACAAAAAATGTAGGGGGAGATGCGTTGACAAGAATATGATTACGGACAGACAGACGGACAACCTGATCGCTATATCCCCCGGCATATAATGCCGGGGGGGGGGGATAAAAAGGGACCATGAAGCCATCAAAATTTTGTCTTTCTCACCAGATCTTTCGGTTTTATTTCAAAAACATTTAGAGTGAATGTGATCATAGTATTTCTAGCATTTCCCTTTTATTAAAGTGTGAGTAATTGATTACAAAGGAATACACCATTTTTACATATATATTATACTCTTGGTCATGATTGAAAAACTACACACAAACGATTCAATCACTCATAATAAATTATTGACCTCATTCGATCACCACTCTAAACAAGACTTTAATACTGATGCATTGCTGAGCCATCTAAGTGCATTTTATTCCAGAAAGACTCGTCTTCTCTGAGAAACACTCAACAATTTATGTACAAGTTGCATTTGTCAAATTTCATTTAGTGTTTCCTGCGTAGTTTTTCAAAGCTGATACTGAAATCATTTCCTATATAACTTATAGGCATACCATGTTTACATTGGTCATATTGAGTATCATGCATTAAAATACTTGCCTTAAGGTAGATACAGTTCAAGACAGAATGGTTTGTTAAAACATACAGTTTTACGGCCCTTATGCATTTCGTAATCAAATATTAACTCGATTCAACCTCCGTTATCCAAATATATAAACCACCCCTAGGCATACATTAATAATACATTCGTTGAGACTAATAGACTGTAATCTAGCGCTTAGTACTTGCATTGAAAAGGCCATTGTCTGAGTAACTGATACTAATAGGTATTCCGTGTACATCTTTATGACACACGGAATAAATCTGTGAATGATTTGTTTTTTATATGTACCAATTTCGTGTTCCAATCGCTGGTAAAAGAAGAAATGTTTGCCGAGAATGGCCATCACAGAAAGCCCTTCAATTGAAACCAATTAAGCCATGTTTTTATGGGCGTCTCAGACTGCAGGGTTTTTCCCAGGAATACAAACAAGGATAATTTAAAGGCAAAAATTCGTTATCTAAGATGAAAGATGCTAAGTTTCTTTCCTTGTATGAAAATATGACCTACCAATGTAAGTACATCAATCGTCGGTTATATCTATATACAAGTTCTCTATACCAGTCACAGACAAGTCTATTACAATTGTGCATATGTCTGATCAGGTCTAAAATAGATAATAACTCGGCTGGTTTTAAGATCACCTGAATACCCAACTAAATGGTATTGAAAGCAAACAACATGCAGCCCTAAATTAGCCACGATAGCTATCTAAAGGAACTTCATATGCTATTAACAATTACAAAGCAACGAGAAACCTCTAAATTTCCACCGACATAAACTCTCACGGAAATATTCTGACAAGGTAATAACTATAGGAAATAAAACTCCCAAGCCATTCTATCATAGGTTCAAAAAGAGAATAAGAATATCTAAACAATAAATGGCTTAAATAGAAGCTTTTTCATGAACACCATCTGTTACTTACACTTTAATTGACATGGGTACATGTACTCTATCCATGGTGAATGTGTAAGCAAAACCTAGACCCCACAATCCACGAAAATATCATGAAAATAAATACACCTGTTTATATAGGGACAAGTACACATATACCTTCACTGTATTCAATGTTCAAAACTATACATAGACGATCCAAAGCTTAACGAAATAACACCGGATCGGTCCGAGTTATCAACAATATGTCAGAATACTCCAATGTCCTTATAGCTATTGTAAAAGCACTACAACAGAAACCCATTCAATCACTACTGTAGACAAATAACTCTTATTCGGATAGTAGACCCGGTCTATCCACAAAATAGAGAATCTATAAGTTCAAATAATATATTTAGAGATTAAAGAACTCTAGTCTGAGTAACCCCAAATTAACATTAAAGGAATCAAGGTGCAGTTTAACAAAGCCTCAAACAGACAGGATACCTGGATTAGGCATTAGTGAAATTAATTTCATAATATCACTGAATGAACTTAAAAAATGACAGAACGAATCGGATCAGAAATACCGAAAATCTTTTTGAAAAAATGCCAATGTCAGTTACATGTAGGTAAAAAATACATGATACCACAACAGCCCTTTTAAGCTGTAGAAAACCCTAATGCAAATCCCATGAAGCACAACTCACCAAAAACATCACAGCGATCTGTACCGGATTCAACGAAAACAATGGATTGTAAAGTGCCATAAATATACAAAAGAACGAACAAACTCGAACACGATTTAATGAAATAAATATCTGAAACATGTATAGCACCTACACCTGTGTCTGGTGCACACAAGATATGTTCTTATGTAATACGATTCACCAAAACTTAATAATGTCAAAGAGTTTCTTGCGTGGAATCGTTTTCAGAAAACAACTGATGTCCATCAAAAAGTATTGCCCCACTCCAATGAAAATCCTAGGAAAGGAAAAGGGCAAAATAACAAAAATCTGGCTTTCCCTTCCTTTTTTTAGGCGAAAGGTGTAAATTCATAGCTCATCAAGTCACACATAGGCTAAGAAAACTGAAAGACAAACCAGCTGTTTTCCAAATTCAATAGCAAACTAAAAAGTTAAGCACGTTAACGAACACAAAAGATGTCATCCCAAAACACTGTTGTAATTTAGCGTGGTTGGTGACGTCAAATGAACTTCGGAAATAGCACATTCCCCTATTACACGCTATTGTCAATCTACGCTTTGAGAGGATGACAAATAAATACACTGCAGTGTTGGTATTTTTAACTTATACAGTTAAGACAAATTCAACGCCTTACAAAGCACCTCAATACCTTTCATGCATCCCCAAATGTTTTATTTGTTATCGCTTTTTTGCCATTACTTTTATTATTCGTAGACATCGTTTCGTATTTTCTGATAGTCTTGCTAAAACATACCCGTTTTGTACAAATGACACATTTGTGTAAAACCACACTTCTTGCATTTAGATGACATGTTTAAATGTTTTTGTTCGGATGTTAGTGATATTTAGTAACACTGCCCGGAAGTACTCATTGGATATCAAACATCTCGAACAATCGTAAAGGTAGCATGTATAATTCAATTATTGTCCTAATCTGGTGCTTCAAAAGCTTTTCGATAAACTCAACTTGTATTGTTGGACGTTCTTAAGCACTTGAAGAAAGAGAAATGACGAAATACCGTGTATTCCAGTTGAGAGAATTAACACAAGTGAATAATAAGGGGCTCACGTAGATTGGTTTCAGCACAATGATTCCTATATAGGAAAGTTAGTTGCAGTGACACGGGATGAATAATGTGAAACCTCTCTGACAGTCGTTACTAAATATTCACCAGGTTATGACCTCATGGGATCTATATTTTACCTCCATCGGTTTAAAACTGCCAACCGTTTTGAGAATTTAGCATCATTTTAAGGTATTTTTAAATTATTATTTTAAAGCTGTAACCGCAGATATAGGGCCAAAATCAATTTTGTAACAATTATAAAAATGTTTATTTTTAGTAAAAAGCATATAAATGTGTTTGTTTACTTATTTGCATTGATTATATTTTATTTTTATAGGGACATAACTACCCCTGCTTTCTATTGTCTATCGATATACACATGTTTCTGAAGGAAAAACAGTTTATTCGTCAGGTTTTTAGACTAATCAGTTTCAAAACATACGATATGTATCATCTAATGTTCATTGGAAACATTTTTCACATTTTTGCCCTGGAAAAAGAAATGTCAAGAAAATGGTGATCATCCTAGCTGTATATACATGTCTGGCTTGCAAATCTGAATATATAGCTTAAACTGATAGGAGTTTGGCTATAATAATTTTAAGAACATGCAACAGGTAACAGTGAAATTTTCAAACACATCAATGTTTGTAGTTATTTATTTTATTTGAAATCAATGTTGAGTTTACCAAATTTAGTAAATGATAAAACACCAATAGACTGGCCTGATACAATACTGAGTAACACGCGCATAATTCAAAAGAAAACGCAACTATAGTCTTAAAACATACACGCAGTCCTATACGCCCACTAAGACTACTGTTACAGTTACAGATTTCAATTGGTTCAGACACAGATTTAATAGGACTGCAATTGTTCGAGAGATAGAGACAAACAAACTAGCAAAATGACTCATTCTTTATCCGGAGGAAACATCATTTATTTAGGAAGGCTCAGTGTACCAATGACAGAGACAAGACAAGAAATCTAAATAAATTTTAAATATGAAATGCTAAATGCCAATAAAAAAATTAATTATGCACAGACATAAACCTGTAAATGTTCAAATGTAAATAACATGTACAGATAAATATTATATATTGATTAGATTTGTATTTTAAGTTTTATTTTTAATACACTACTATTCGTATATGATATATAATTTATCTATTGTAACTATTAATAATTTATGTTTATGTATTAATCATATAGTTGAAACAAAAGGTTTTGTTTGGACTGTATTTACATCAACGAAGATGTTTTGTATACTTCAAATCAACAGCTCTCATTTTGTACATGTTTTAAAACATGTATGATTTTTTGACACAAAAAAAACAGTCCTATATTAATTCTGATACAATTGAAGTCAACAGACCAAGATTGTAATCGTTAAATAAAAAATAACAATTGATCCGAAAAAAAGGGACTGTCTAATATTATTGTTTAAACAATGCGTCAATCGATTTTTTAATGGTAAATAAATATTTTCAGGACGACTTGTAAAATAATAAACCAATCTAATGATAATGATGCATTCGGCTTAAAAAGCATCTATCGCTATATATATAACGGAATCAACACTGACAAATTTCTGAAACCATTGAATCTCTCTATTTCTGTCGATTATAGTTAAACTAGGCTCTTTATTTTGCGATTTTGAGAAATTAAATGGATACGATTATGCATAAATCATACAAGGGTTTCATGATCAATGTGTTGTATTAGCAGTTATATAAATTGGTTGTGTTAGAATCTAAAGATGACCTCAAATGACAATGCGACTGTTTCAGTCAGGTTATTTCAACTCTTGGTTTCTAAATCCTTTACAAATCAATCAATGGACATGAGTTCTAAAACTTGTTTTGCATTATTAAGTCCGAGCTGATAGCATTTATAGATCTCTTTGCTTTGAAACATTCAACATTTTAACAAAATGTAATAACTCATATATTTTATCAGATATTCACATGGAAAGTAACGGCCGTATTTATCATTAAAGAGTTAGAGAATACGTCGGGCTTTGCATAAACAGAACGGTCTATTTTATAACCAGTCACAATTTTATTTTAATTGAAACAACAAAGGTATCCCACATGGTTGATACCCACAAAATTTATTTTTAAAAATAGGCTCATAGTCACAGGACAATCTGCAACTTGTTTCTTTAAAACATTTGGATTACTTGTGGAGAAATTAAGATGAGATCTTCTAACTATTATTAACAGTGACATCTCAGCGATTCTCGAGGGACGTCATCGGAGGATTGCCCACGTAACTATAGAAACATCATGTGTTTGGTAAAAGACTAACTCACGTCAAAATTCTTTATGAGGCTTTGGGGACCAAAGGTTTGATAGAATAATAAATATTTAATCCTCCTCACAATTTCGTATATTTGTTTTGGATAACCCTTTTTTAACATTGTCTGTGTCGCTTTTTAAATTGTTTAAGAGGAATTTGAAGCTGGTTATAACATTCAACATAAGCCTTTTGTATGGATGCATTTATCATTTCCGTATATCAAGTCAAGGGTGCTGATGGAAAATACGTTCTTAATATGTTGAATTTCTGTAGTGACGTATTGCTGAGTGGAGGAGATCTCCATTGCTCTTTTGGCTAGTGTTGAGATGATTCCAGTCTTGATCTGTGTAGGGTGATTGGATTAATAATTAACGTACTGATCAGTATGGGTGGGTTTTTCATACACACTTGTTTGGGTTAAAATATTTATTCTCCTATAAACTAAGACATCCATTGTTTCATCAATTTCCCGCTTCATGGTGAACTGCATACGTTGGTGCTTATGTTTTTGGTGGTTTACGAATAGGAGAGATCTTCATCTTGACTCGGTACTACTAAGGTATCATCGAACTTTCTGTACCAGCAAGTAGGTGATATAGGTACTTAGGGCATTTGCGTCAAAATGAGTCATATAAAGTTCACACATAATTGGTGACAGTGGTTAGCCCATAACGAGTCCATTGATTTGCTCAAACAATCGAAATAAGTGGATTCCACGTAGGCATTTTGTCAGTGCTATTATATTGTTTGTAGAGAGAGGGGTGGCAAGGTTTACGGGGGATTTTGTATCGTATGGCGTGTGATACAAGGGTATCTCTGATAGGGACGTTGGTGAAGCGATCGACCACATCGTAACTAATCACTTGGCTGGGGTTGTGGATATCGGCAGAATTCACTTCAATCTTGAACAAAGGTGGATACCCTTCTCCCGAGAGGGGCCAAGGGTTTTGCTCAAGTCTTGGGCGGTTTTGTAACGTATCGTGTCTCTACTGCACACTAGTAATCGGGCTTTGATAGGATCCTTGAGTATTTTCACGGTTCGTTGGTGGTGATTGATCAAGTTTTGCTGTGACTGCCAGTGTATCTATCCTGTTTCTTTGTCTAACAAGAGTTTTGAATTTCTCATCGAGATGATTGGTTGGATCTTTGATCTAGGTTTGATACGTGATTGTGTCCTTGAGGATGTTGTCCACCAGGTTATGTAGCTCTGTTGTGTCGAGAACAACTGTGGCTTTCCCTTTGCACAGGTACAATGGATTTGCATTCCTCACTTTAAAGTTTGCGTACGGCTCGGGATTCATCTTTTCTCAAATATAAGGTGTTTTGTGGTTTGGATTTTTTGATTAAGGATGCTATTTGGTGACTGACATAGCCCACGTTGACACAAAGGGCTAGCTGCTGCAGACCTTTCTCAATGTTCGCGATAAAGTCATCATTGTTCCATCCTGGTTTTACTGAGATAAATTTAAGGCATTTATAGAGTAGCCACGTTTGTTACTAGCTGAGGTCATACCGTTCTTTGAGTAGTAGTTTGGATGCTTTCTTGAGTATTTAGTTCGCAGCTTCGGAGTTGATTGGAGTTTTGAGTAATATTCCATTCGGTATAAGATACCGAGGTCTCTGCTTCTCAGTAGGAAGGTTGAATTGTTGGAGGAGTGCCTCGTCGTCAGGTAAACACCAGGATTCAAACATCCCTGACCAAACCCTAAGAAAGCTGACGGAGGCCATACAGATCCGCAGATTAAAGCCAGCGATTGACCGAAGCCACAGAGAAATAATGGTCAGTCCCATAGTTAACGAGCCATAATGTGATAATCTCGCCACAGATCACCCAATACAAATATTTCCGAACGATTTTTTTGGAGAGGAATTAATAACCGGTCGTTGGGAAGCCACCGAGAAATAATGGTCAGTCCCATAGTTTAATAAATAACATTTTACAGTCATTTCAGGGCTGCAGCTATAAAATATCATTCTTATCTGGACGTTTATTCTAACAGCGCAAAAAAATGGTAATCCCTTGGGCTTATGTACCGAGATAATCACTGCAGACTAGCGTTAATCAGACATCATAAGGCCTCATTTACATTATTGTTTGGACAGGAATTGTATATCCAACTGTGTCAGATTCAAAACTCCAAATGTATATTCACTGGTTTTTCTGTTTTAGATACACTGTTGGGTTCATATTACGACAGGATAATTCCCATACAAGTTGGTCACAGTCTATCTGTTTCTGTTCCATCACCCGTATCAGACATATGATCGTTATTTTCATAAAAAAAATTGTAGTCATCCGATAAATTACCATTTCTAAAGTGGCCCGAAGAGTTCGTTATAGAACATTCGCTAAAGTTGTCTGCCACCATTTTGAATTCTCTGATCTAACAATCTCCGGAACGGACTCGTCGTTATCCGCCACCGACTGTTCGGAATAAAGCTTCCCTTTCCTACCCTACAGGTCAAATGACTTGCCTAGAAAATTAGAAGTATGCAAGTGAATAACACATGGGGAAAACACATGATTTTTTAACAGATAGATAATGGTATAATATTTTTATTTCAGTAACTTTAAATCTGGTTTAAAACCCATTTGAGAATACATTTAAACATTTCAAACTCTTCTTAAAATTTAAAAAAAATAATGTTTAACCTGTTTTCATCTGCTGGCCAGAGTATGGTTACAGCACGGAAATCAATTTGGCGAGCCATTTGTGTCGCTTCAGACCGTAGTTCTTTATGTCGTATCTAAAAAGCCACAGTTAACAACATTCTGAATCCAAATTTTAATCCACAAAATGCTCAAGGACCCCCAAAAAATGGAATAGATATTGATAAAACAGTGGGCGTAAACAACCAAAAAATATCCTAGACATTTTAAGACAACAATACCGTACAGCTTGCAAAGATCATATAGTTTTCCTTATCACTGGGCTGTCCCTCCGTCATGTGATTGAAATAACCTAAAGTACGCTACTAAATCCGATCAAACAAACAAAATATATTTTTTTGTTTTTTAGTCTAAGAAAAACTCAACAATTTCCAGAGGTTTTGTCGTGAACCTCTTTAACTTTGTGTTAAAGTGGGGTTCGAATATCTGGACGGGTGACAAAGGAAACATTGGTCCGTCCTTGCCCCATCTTCTCTAGCCAAGGGTTACTATTCCGAGATACTCTGCATTTGAACCCTTGGCTGATAACTAATGTACAATAAGAGTTCAATGCAGAGTAGCTCGGAATAGTAAACCTTGGCTAGAGAAGATGTCCATGCCCAGATAAAGGAGTATTTGCTCAAGTCTAGCTAGTCACAGGTAACATCGTAAATCTGTTAACTCTGTGTAAATATTAATTAGTTGTCGTGTGCAAATACAGCTTGCATAATACCCAGTTGACAGTAACAGTGGACTTGCTTTAGAATATCAGCTGGGATATAAAAAAGCGGACTACACGTTTAAGGCCTCTACCGCTAGTCAGGAGAAAACAAAGCCACTCTTATCTTTTCCTGGCTTTTGCAGTTATTTCCAAATCATATTAACATCATATATATTCAGAAAGCGGAGGATTTAAAAATTCTAAATATGATGTAATATTGTGATTTATTTTATTTTATAATGGCATTTATAAAGAAAACTATTGTTTTTAAAATGTACCCATGTTTGTAACTTTTATTTTTTCAGATGGTTTTTCTCCAAACATGCATGACTTTGTAGACAAGTATTTAAACTAAAATACTGCCATAGGGTTTTTCTTAATTCAAGTTAGTTTTGGAAAAATTGATAAAAAAAATTATGTTAAATATAAAACTCTGCCCTTGAAAAAATATTTGCTAAATATCTTCAAAACGAAAATGAATATAAAAAGCTATTCAAGATTGTCTGTGCAAAATTTCAAAGACATAGTGCAAATAGTTTACGAGAAATAAACGATTTAAAAGATACAAATCAAGAAAAATGAAAGCTGATAAAACAGCTTAAACGTATGCAAATGATTGAACTCCGGATTGTTTTAATATTGGATGAAAAGGCGAAATAGAGTTTTATCTATTGCATTTGTTAATGACTATCAGTAGGAGTCGTATTGTGGACATGATTCGTCTGTATAAATGTGTGTTCTACCACTCGCAATCATTTGTTCTCCATGTATATTGTTCAGTTCAGATACACATCCCCAACGTCAAGCAAATGATCTGTTGACCTTTCGATAATTGGTTTGTGGTAATAATCAGCAGGTAGTCAGTTTAAGTGAGATAATCTCGATAATCACTTCCGGCCATTAATACGCATAATCTTTGAAGCACGCATTTAACAATTTAAATTTTTAAAAAAAATTCTAATATACTTAATATACTGTAATATTTTTTTTCAATTTTTTGGGCATTATCAAGATTATGAAAAGAAGATTTCGGAAAGCCAAAAAATTATGGCAATATTTTACCCCTGACTAGCGGTAGAGTGCAGGTCTTTATAAGCAAAACTTTCTGTAAATCACCATGGGAATTCCGTTGGAAACGGTTAGGTAAACAACAAAACACTTCAGCATATTTCTTGTGATTTTTTACAGTATGACAGAATTTCGTTATATAAGACTCCTCGGTTGTGAAGGTTGTGTTTGAATCCGCTGAGTAATCGATGATAGATAATTTATTAATATATCAATTAACATTCAACTTTTGTATGGGCTGAAAAAGGAATATTATTATTTTTTTACACTTCCAAGAGAAATGAGTTCTTTCTATATACGTATTGAAGCGTAAGCCAAATAAGTGTCTGTAATATTTATGAAATTGAAAGGATTTTATTGTTGCGTTTATAGTTAAACGTTTGGCTTGCGCGTTTAACGTATCCATTGTTTTGATGTTGTCGTTGTTGTTGCTAATAGGAATAAATTTGAAAAGACATCATAAATCTGGGCTGTTTCATGTAACGTCGCATGAGTGATAATAAAATTAGATTTTAATCCTCTTTATGGAGATACTTTGAAAGCTCTCCGGTTCACAGGCACTTTTTACTTCTTCAGCAATGCACGAATGGAATACGGTTGTAGTTTTTTAATGCAATATGACACACGGGTATTTATGAACAAATGAGCAAAGCCTTCTGGTGTCTTCTGAACGATTTTCTTGTGAAGTTACTAATCGAGATCCCACTCATTTCATAGTGGGTCATGGTGTAAGTGATGTTTGGCGTAAGCGTGCTGCTGATGGAATTGGTCAAATTGGCTCTAACTCTGGTATGAATGCATTCGGTAGACCAAAGCAAGAAGTGAATGTCTGATAATAAAATGTCGTAGTTGATCAGCACTCAGCATTTGATGTTCAATTTAAATTTCACTTCGTGCTCGCTGAGCATGAAATGTCTCAAGCTGACAACTCATGGTGTTCCTTTCCAAATTAGGCAGAAGTTATTTAATGTTCTATTTATCTCTTTCGTGGAGATTTACGCTGACAGTCAGACCAATGTAAGCCATCCAGCCTGTGGCCGAGTATTTTCGGTAATTCGTACTTTGAAACAAACCTGATTTAGAATGAATACTTGTATTAAAGTTTTGAACGACATTTAAGGCGTGGGGTAACATAATTATACAATTTTGCTGGATAACCACAAATTGTATAATTATAATACTAGTATTTGTTTAGGTGACTGCAATGGTCGCATACAAATAAACCAGAATTTAATATTGCTAAAACTAATTGCGTGTAGCTTACGCCTTTTCTCAATCATGTGCCTTCTTATAACTGGAAAATGCTTAATGCCTAATTATTATTCCATTATGCTATAAAATGGATCGCTTCAGACAATTTTATGTATTAGTCCTGATCATTATTGCAAGTAAAGCCATTTGTTGTAAATAAGTTAATCTGATTTTTAGAATTCCTTCGGCCAAATTGTTACTTTTTGTTGTCACTATTATAATGGTTAGTGTTTTGGTGAATACAAACCTTTAAACTCCATATATCGGATACTAAACCCGTTATGTGGATATATTTTGATCTTTTATTTATCAATTACACGCATCGTCCGTTGGCGTAATTTAATTTTTAATAAATGTATGTTTTCAATTGTCTTCCTGTCTTTGTCTCATTTTTATAGCAATCCCTCTTTGCAGCAGTAAATTGTCTACAAATCAATACAAACCTGCTTTTGTGAGTGTTATTGTACTTTTGCATTGAATCGTGTAAAAATCAGTAGCTATCAAACAATCATACATGTTTAATGGACAGAATCTACAACTTTGTGACATTTACAAAATTAGAGAAGCACAAAGCTTTCCGGCCATGATTGTCTGCGCTCAGAGTTTTTTGGTAAGTGAACTTATGAATGATTTGTTAATACCCTGGAGCCCAAATCTGGACGAACCTCCCCGGATTGGAAAGTCAACTGTAAAATAATAATACAGTGCTATCGATTTTCAGGAATAATGATGGCCCTTCCTTGCATAATTAAGTAGTATAGACTCGAGGGCAATTCAAGTCACATTAGCTGCTACACAATAAGGAAAAGTTATATGTTACCAGGTACATTCTGTTTACTACAAAATCAGTAGTGGGGGGTCGTTTTGATAACAGCGAAGGGTCAGGACGGGTGTTACGACGCGCTCCACGGGAGTCATGACAAAAACCACGACAACAACTCATACCACGTTGCATTGTAATTTTATTGGAGACATAACATGGAATAAGACGAAGGGCTGGTTTGTATCCGTTGATGCGAGTGAATCTGCATGAGGTATTCTGAAAGTGACACTTGGTCGAATGGCACCTTTCCCATCTGTACAGCGTTACTAATGGTTTACACAATGGGATCTGGATAACCAAACAATGCTTTGTTTTCATTACTCCGCGCTGTATATGATCCGATTTCAAACCGAGCAAACGCGTGTTCAGGCGAAGATATACCTAATGCATGGACTAACGAATGTTGGGTTATATACTCTCGTAGGCTTTTTTCATGGCAGCTGTTTACGAGACCTTCCGCGGTGGGCGTTCTGTGGCGTCATGCGGTGCCATCGACGCAGCATGGCACCGCATAACGCCGTCGTAACATTCGCAGCGGCGACGTCCTGACCCACAGAACGCCGCACGACTCTGCAGGAGCGCTGCATGACGCCGCTGCAGTACGTCGTGGCGTCATGGCACATGTGGCATGTTGGCACAAGTGCCACTACGCCACGACGAAGTTCTGTGTCATGCCGCCACCACCGCCGCTGTCCGATGCGGTTACATGACAGTCTGTCACATGCAACTCCGCCTCAACGCTGATAAGTCCATATCACACCCCAGTCTTCGTTGACTGGTCTTACTCACACATCGGTCTTCGCTGATTGGTCCGTTTCACACCTCGGTCTTCGCTGATGGGTCCGCTCAGCAATGTTCTGATGGGTCATCAACCCCGCATTCCCATTAACAATCCTGCCAACAGTGCCACTTCTGTTCAGACATACTGTGATGTTATGGCCGCCATGCTGGTGATGTGTTGCGAAGGGAGACCACTCCTCTTGTTATTGTTCTGATCTCAAAGTAACCAATGTTATTTTTTGTCACAATGCGGCATATCACGCGAGATTTCGCCTAGTGTAAAGCATCACGGGAAGATATACGCACCATTCCTTGACATCCCTAGGGTTAGCCCTTCCTTTTTTAGCATTGTGCGGTAACCCATCCACTTTCCACGACATGATAAGTACAACCCTTTCTTATGATGCAATAGCAAATGCTAGCATAGATTCCCCCCCCCCCCCCCAATGAAGCGCAAAGCTTCACGGGAAGACCACCATACCACGCCATGACTGCCCTATGGTCAACCGCTCTTTTTTAGTTATGCGCTGTTACCCATCGGCTTCCCACGACGTGATAAGTAACAACCCTTCCATATGATGTAATAGCAAATGCTAGCTCAAATGCCCGGATGCCCAAAGCGTGTTCACTTCGCCATCTATACTTTCATTTTTAGTACTCAATAACGTACGGTCTTACTTTATCAGCAGTCACGGATCATCCCGGGCAGACGACACACTAGTCATTCACTCCAGTGACCTCTCACGATGCCATCATGCTCAACCGGTGACATCACGTATAAGGCGCTTCTCTCTCCGCACATTAGTACTAAATAATGTGTAGCCTTTACTTATCATGTATTATGTGCGATGGTTAACATCTTAGTATTGAAAAACGTACAAACCTTCTTTGTATGTAATAACATATTACTACATAAATAGTAGTGGGGGGATCAAAATGATCCCCCATTGCTATTTATGTAATAAACAATTTGTACTTGATAACGTAGAATCATTCATAATTATGTGATAGCAAATATGACTTGAGCTGCCCGCTCTATAGTACTTAAGGGATAAATCGACAAAAGATAAATAACCGCCAAGATTTATGCTTATGATTAGAGCATAAATAATTGATACCACTTTTCTGTATGATTATGATATATGATATATTGGTTTGGAGTTTTATCTGAACACATCCGGTTGATTAATCAGATAAGAGATACGCCCTTGTTATACAGAGTATTCTTCTTTCGAATTTTGGTTGTGCGAATTAACAGTAAATTTGCTCAAACAGAGTTTCCAGACTAAACAATGCAGTCGCGTGAGGTCATCTTCAGATTTTAACGCCGCCAAATTACATAGTTACGGCAATAGAACACATTGTATCATAAATCCCTGTTCTCGCTGATGACCCGGATATCAAATTTTGGACAGGAGCGTAGCAATTTTCATTCATTCCGAGCCGTTTCATAAATTTGACATTTGTGGATATATTGATCCATTTTGTCGTTTACAACCTCCGTTTCACCGAATCATTACAACCTTTATTTTGTATCTATTTTGGTCACTATATATTGAGCAATACATTAAACGACTATCACTATTGCAAAACAAACATGTTTAAAAAGAAAAGTCTTCAACTTCTCGACGTTTACCAAATACAAAGCATTTTTAGAACAAAATCAGTTTCCAAACACAGCCTTTAGTAAGAGTATTTGAAAAAATAACAGCAGTACCCTCAAGGAAGCAGCTTTTTTATATCTATCCAAACTCCTCTATTGGCTGTTTCTAATCTTAATCCTCAATCAAACCCTGATTGGCTCACATCGAAGTTACCTTGCGGACATTCGACCGATTGAATAACATCGCTATGTGTTATATAGACTGGTTCAGAGAGCATCAAATTATCAGCGCTATTCATTTATCACGGTTATATTTTGCTTGCAAATATATGTACTACATTTATTTAATGATAGAATGTTGACAGTTTTTTCGCTTTCGCCCAGACTTTCGTTGAGACTCGGTCGTTTCCGGCGAATCCCATGTCGGAACATCCTTCGATACAATTTGTAACCATCAAGTACCATCTAGCTTTTTAACGCAGACTGGGAACTTTGGGATGAACCCACGCCATACTGTCTTACCAGGAAGCGACAATGGCCCTTCTTATTAAAAAAAGTCACAAGTTCATACACATTTGAAAAGGGGTTATGTAGGTCAATATAAAATTGAACAATTTTATTCATTTAAAAATGATGAAACTTGTTGGTATCTTTATAATTTGTGTGTTTGTTTGATTTGGGTGACTGGTATCTTTAAAGAGGGAATTGGATTGATATACATCTGAATAGCACCAAAGCATAGTACCTGTGTATTTATACAGCTGTAATTTGTCTTGCTATGACCGCACAATTTACGCCGTTTTTGCGAATATCACTACATTTAGACATTGAAAATAGCACTAGGTTTGTGACGTATCTTTGAAAGTGAATGGAAACCATTATATTACACAAAAACATGTAATGTTAACCGCCAGATGTTCTGTTTTCATACCATGGGAAGCTAGTAATGCTAAAGCAAATAAATTCATATCTTTTGATCTGTCTGTTTTCTTTTTGGGAATGTGGCATATGTAATCGGACACTATTTACATAAGCTCATGTCAGACAGACTCCTTTCATCCAAAGGTGAACTAACCTCGGCGCTTCAACTAGTCATGCATGAGAAGGCAGATAACTCTGGTAGAGTAACCGTACTGTGTAAGGCATTGTAAAAACGGCAGGGGCAACTTGTTTTCATATTTTCATTAAAACACGAAAATAAACTCAATCCAACACACAAACATGGCAGTGACAAGACATTAAAAAGAAACAGTTGTAAAAATTAAACGAAAAAATAAATCGAGTGATTGACGGGCCATGAAAGCCATCCACTAGAAACAGCTCTAACCCCACAATTTTATCAACAACCATTATACAGACGCAAACAAGTTGAGTATTCGGACATTGTTTTTTTCAAATGTGTGAGACTGAATCCGTGAAGTGTAACATATTTTGCGTCCATTTCTTATCGAGCCATCTGATACGGACAACAAAATAGTCAAAGGATGTTCCAACATGATATCACCCAGTTGAGCCCTCGATTATACAGTAGGTATTTCTTGCTACTAAAATCTTTAAACTATGCATTGAATTACCCATAACGAAATCCTATCAACAATCAAGCCTGTCGTATTGTTGAATGCAGTTAAACGGCTAAAAGAAATTCTTCATTTAGTGATTTAAAATTTTGTAGGATTTTATAATTATCCTATACGATTTCCAAAATTTCTAAAGGGGGTTTCTGTGAGGGAAAAGACAAGCCCCATATCAATCCACAAAAGTGGGACGCCTAGGGTGACAAGTACGTTAACACCTTTGAGGGATAAATGCCTGGAAAACGGCATGAGTTAAAGGTATTCCCAAATGGGTTTTAAATAAGAATGAAAGTAACTGAATTACAAAGATAATACTATAAACTATCTGTAAAATAAATTCCGCATTTTCTGACGCTTAGAATTTGTTTAATTCAATTATAAACTTGCGACTCTTCATACAAGTTATTTAAGCTGTGGCGTAGGTAGGGAAAACTCCATTCGGAACAATTTGTGGCGGATAATGACGAATCCATACCGGAGATACACGAAGAATTGCTAGATAATGAGAAATAACAAAATGGCGGTCAGGTTTC
>JARFOD010099930.1:0-31245 GCA_031763545.1 Mopalia muscosa
TATTCAGGGCTTATTTAATACAATTGTAGATAAAGATTATCCGAATTTCTACCCACACGTTACACAAATTATATATACCTGCATGGGTCTGTAAATTTTGACTAAGATGTTATTTGAATTAATGGTGTCTGGAAAATGTCATTCAATGTTATTTTGAACTGTTTCGCGGTTTCTTTGTTTATCATCGGCTAATCGAAATCATATAAGACTAAAGATATTATGTTATTTCGCCGAAGTCCTGGTATACTGTGAGACCTCCCAGAGTGTCGTGTCTCCATTCTATGTTCAAGGTTAAGTTTAATATCAGATTTTACTTGAATTACAAAGTAATTTAGTTGACAATATAAATATAATATAAAAATTTACTGGTTCTTGTCCCAATAAATATGTCGGATGTGATCACGACCAAAAGCGTTATTTGTTTCATATCTCCACGTGTAACTGTACGCCAGATATTTATTTAAAAAAAAAAAAAAACAATTCCTATAATGCAATGCACATTTTGGCAATAAAATATCTGCAATTATTTGAAGAGAACTTTTACCCTCATGATATTCTTGAAAGAAGTCAAAAACATATATTGTGTTACCCTAAAATATATTTACAATAACTATAGAAAAACAAACTATATTTAAAAACTTATTTGATATAATCCCGTTGAAGAATTTATAATATCACGTCTGTAATTCTTTTTGGAATTTTCCTCGTTATTTATTCTAAAGAAACAGTGATCATCATATTCCTCAATAATGTTGCATTGTTAACCGGCAAAATATATTTATGTAATCAATAATGTGTGTAACCAAGGGAACGGGAAAACGTTTGATCATAACTAACTGACCACGTAAAACGACAATGACCCGTTTTACATTTGATTTTCGGTTTATTATCTTTTTTATCTTGTAGATGTGTGGAGTTGTTTGAATCAATTACGTTACATGTAAAAATGATGTGATCGGTTTCAAAGCTATGAACCAGCAGATAACACCTAACTTTTGGCGAGATATTTTCACGTGGAAACCTTGTACTAACGGAAATAATAGCATGTAACCTAGATATTGGCCTATATCCATTTCTGATAAAGAAATGATTAAAAAGATAAATATCAAATAAATAGAAGGCTTTGTAGAACATTCATAATTTGTAAGATATAAAACATGCTCACATAAAACACACATATAGAATTATAATGTGCATTTCTGAATCAACATTATTACTTGGTTTGGCAAGGAGATATTCTTATGCCAGACTGGAGTCGTGGAGGGTAGTTTGTCTGCCTGGATTACTCCTATTATAAGAAAAAACTAGTGACCTGATATTTGTGACGCATATCTTGGAATACTTAAATCCGTGTCGTAGAAGGATCGGTGAAAGCATGATCGCAATTTTGCTAATTGGACAACAGGAGACGCAGTCATTGTTCCCAGCTAAGAGAATTGCGTATGTTACTGTGGTTGTCATGTCTCTGATGGGTCAACCGGCGCTCGTGATTTTGTTGAGTTTCTTGATTTATCATCTGCAAACAGGCAACATCGAGACGATCCCTTTGACGGCAGGACTAGGTTAGTTTTTACCTAAACAAATTCAAAAATGTTATTAACACAAAGTAGAGTAAACTTACAACTCCAATAAAAGATACACATGGAAACGTGGTGATTCAATCTTTCGGTTTCTTTTAAAACCATTGTCAGGAATGAAAAATGTCTGTACACAAGTTGTATATATATTACCACAATCTATGATGGCTATAGGTTGGCTACCGGTATTTAATGACTGAACCGGAGATAATACTAACCGAGTTTGATAAATGTGATATCCCTCACGACTTTGACATCATGTTTATCACACATATGTCAGCTTTTGTATTTATTTCAATAAGAAGAAAATATAGTTATTTTGCCTCGCTCCAGGCAGAGCCAGATTCGAGAAACTTCTGGGTCTGTGTAAAGCGTAATCGTACATATTAGCACCCGAGTAACCTAAAACAGTGGCAGTTGAAATTTAGTATTGATTTTATTCAGAAAATCAAAGTAAAAAACAAAATCTCCTTTACTAAATGATGTATTGGATGATGATTCTAGTTCACGTACATATCGACGAATTTGTTCCTAAGATTCAGTATTGTAACTGATGTGGGATAGCACCAACATCGTGCAGGTCAGCCATGGTTGTTACTGTGCAGTTACTATGCATAGTCCGTATGTGTTGCAATGTTTTATTGGTCAAATTCTACCAATAAACAAATTGTGACCAATCATAACGTGGAAAAGCTTTATCACACGAATGGACATATGAAACAAATAGAGCATGGTTGTATCAACAGTATTTTTGTTACTTTGGAATAACACTTTCTTAGTTTGAACAGATTCGAGTTCAGAAAATGTTGAAGTTTAATACCCGTCCGGGAATCGAACCCACGACCGTAAGAGCGTTAAGCCATAGAATAAGCAGCTAGGCCACCTAGACACCCAGCCTTCTACTACTGGGGGCGATTGGGCGGTGATCTACTATTGCTAGTGATTTGGTGCTTAACTCTGAGAGTCGTGGGTTAGATATCTGGACGGGATTTAAGCATTCACAATTGTCTCAACTAGAATCTAATAAAACTGAGAAAGTGTAATCCCAAAATAGCTAAAAAGCTGCTAATATGTATTTTCTAATAAACACAAAATATCGTTCATGGCTATTTTAGACTTCATGTACTCATTTCTGGGAACAACTGTATTAACAGTATTGTAACAACTTTTAAATTATTGATAGCTGAATACGCTGGATAATAACGCAAGTATAGAGTCAAAGGAACTGTTTCCACTTTCTATATTATTTTTATCCACAAACTGATACCGTAGGACAATTTTGTAATGATTGCTTACTGATAATGTTTGCAACATTAGTATTGCTCCTGACATATAAATTAACTTTAGATGGAGAGCTAACATTTTTTCATTTCGGATTTGTGTAAGGCACTGTCAGTGAAGCCTTACATTTAAAGGATTTTTAATAAAAAAATAAAAAAATAAATAAACAAATTCATATGTTTAATTTAAAGAATGTCAAGGGTCGTACTTTAAGAGGTAAAATGCAGCCAGCTGTGTATCCGTGAGGAGACAGGCATGCGGGTGACCTTTCTTCCTCGCAAACAATCACGCCACTCTCAATGACAGATAAATCAGTTAAGCTTCATCAATTTCAAATGTGACACAGTTTAACGCCTTTCCAAATATATGTTGGATATAATATCTTCTGGTCTTGTCTGTTAAAAACTTTTGATCCGGAACTTGTAAAATGTCAAAGCACATTTTAATATTATATATTGGCTCGCCTTCACAATGCATTTGGTTGTAAGTAGCCGTGACTAATGTACACAGTAAAAACCAGGGACCATAGCGCCTGACAATAAAAAAACTCGTTGATTATAAACAACGTCACGTGGATTGCGTGCATTTACTAAAACAGAATTGCAAACAATCGTATCAGTGTAGATTTACAGGATAACGTTTCTCTTAAAATTATTCAGCAGTTGTTGATCATATATTATTATCCGACAACATATCGTCCCAGAGTTTTTAAATTTACACATCAAATTCCTTTCACTAACTGAACCGACCTGTTTTGTATGTACTGGATCCATCTTTGTGTTGAACCAATTATAACTAGACCAATGTATTTGATGTCTGCTAATTAGACCAACGTTTTGTTTTGTGTTGTGCGGATCTTGTTCATAATTTCATCCCAGTTTCTATTTCACAAGTGATCCTAATGGGGCGTGTTATATATATATATATATATATACAGGGATAGAGCTGTGTCGTTCGGTGTATTTTGTACCCATATGTTAACTATCTACCAGTTTAGAGAAAATCTGTGTGCAACTCTTTGCTTCAATATGTTTCGTGATACTTGTAACTTAAAAATAGCTAAATTGATATATTCGATATTATATATATATTTCGGCAAACAAGATGTAAGGGTTATGCATAAAATGGCAAATTCTATACATGATCAAATACATCAATCGTCGTATCGGATGATTGAATGGTGGCTATGGTCGGCATCAAGGGTATTTCACTTACATTCCGGTGGTGTATACTTCAATTGTAATTAGTCACCCAAACCGAGCCATAAACTGTGAACTTCTTGTTCTCTGTGGAAATTAATGCTACTCCAATGCTTAATAAACTGTTTTGAACATACTATCGATCGACTTTTGTAACTAATCCCAAATTAGACCACGTCAAATAATGGTGTTCATATTTTAAATAACATTAAAACGTGTGACCTAAGATAGGGTTTTGATGCTGACAATGTGTTGGCCATCCTATGAAATCCGAAGTCATCAATATGCAGTCGAGACATAATAACCTGTAGTCCTTTCCGGACATAATTAACAGATTGTTGTAGTAGACGATGGAATACGCCTTAGGCTATGGCAAGCCGTTTTATAACTTCTACCTTTATTTTACTTATGTACAATTCTTTTCCACATATGTGAAAGTCTTTTTTACTTATGTTGAAAAGATTTTTACCTATGTAAAAAAGAATTTCACATAGGTAAAATAAAATTTTATTTTACATATTTAGAATTCTTAACATATGTAGAAATCTTTTCAACATAATTATGTGAAATTCTTTTCCACATAAGTAAAATAAAACACCAAAACGTAACTATTTCACATATGTGGAAAAGAATTTCATAAACTTAAGTAAAACGTTTTACTGTTTACTGTTATATGTTGAAATCTTTACCACATATGTTGAATTCTTTTCCACATATGTAAAATTATTTTCCACATATGTGAAATTCTTTTCCACATAAAAATTATGTATAATAAAGTCATTTATTTGACATATCTCGAAAATAATTCAACGTATGTAGAATAAATGAGGAAATGATAAAACGGCTTGCCATATTAGGCAACAACATTAAATACGTTATCGTCAAACAACTTTGTTGGGAGTTATCAAGTAAAGCTTAGAATTTTGAAAATAACATATAATTGATGGGAAAATCAGATATGGTACGAAATGATTTATTTTATCAATTAATGTATTTTATTAACACGATGGTAGTATTTATGTCACTCAAATTGAGGCCAAATATATTACAGTGAATTTGTTCGATTCACTCAGCATTAAAGACATTGTCGAACAGCATTGTAGGGAGCTATTTCGTAATGTTCAGAATTTGGCCGATATTAGACAAAATATTGACGTACTTAACCTTATTTCGCTCCGTTATTTTTCATATTATATCCATAAATCAAATTAATTGCTGTCCTATAATTCCATTATGTAGATGATCCGCTATGAAGTATATTTTGGTAGTCGTCATTC
Organism: Mopalia muscosa; assembly: GCA_031763545.1. Classification (NCBI taxonomy): domain Eukaryota; kingdom Metazoa; phylum Mollusca; class Polyplacophora; order Chitonida; family Mopaliidae; genus Mopalia; species Mopalia muscosa. The sequence goes on from JARFOD010099930.1 coordinate 5,335, forward strand.
CTGTGCAACCGCTTTTCTTACAATATAATTCAATATCTCACAAAATCTACGGTGGTTATCTTCGATCTTCTTTATGCGAACCAGCCATGCATGTCAACATTTAATTATTGTATCCATGACAAAGCAGGGGCAGACAAAATGGTTTCAAGGTGAATTTTATCACGGCTGTCTTCTCCAATGACCGGTTCAATTGTATTCTTTTTAATTAACCAGATTCAAGTGAATAATTTGTCTACATGTAAATAACGTCTTGTACACAATGGCATTGAATCCAATGGGTACAAAAAAAGACTTGACAACCAACCCGTATCATGGCTTCAGGTTAAGCAGGGCTAGCATAACTCCATATTAAGTCAGATCGTTGCACCATTTTTCTATAGCTAAGCTACTGATTGGGTGCTCAAAAGTTGGCGCTAGATGTGTGAATTCGGTGTTCCACGAAGAATCTTTTTCGTAATTAAGTTACCAGTTTGATCAAAGGCCTACATAACTGTTCGAGATGCGTGGTTTCCAAACTCTGTGTATAATGGTTATCATAGAATGAGTGGCTATCACGTACTCACAACAATTTGTAAGGCATGGGCATAATGGTGTCATTAACTGTACTTCCTTTGAAATACTCTATTTAAAATGCGGTAGACTGCTCACGCATAACTAAACTTGAATTGGTGAATCTCGGGAATAATCAATTGGTGTAGATCAGGGGGAAAAAGATGTTGAGCAATCATGAACATTTTATTTTTTCAAGATTTACTCTTTCCATATAGCTATTTACCTTTGTTTCTAATTGGGCCGTACTAGAATACATTACATCATTACAACCAGTCAGAAACTAACAAGGACACTGGACTTCTAACGCAATCAACAGGTCACAGGACAGACGATCTGTTTTAACAAAAACTAACATTAAGCTTTAGTACAAAATAGTATATTTAGCATTTAAGACACAATTACGGCTTGAGGTTATGAATGAGTTATAGTGGATCATAGACATAAAAGAAACATGTCTGTCTAATAAAAGCCCCTTGGAGGTGTGTACGAGCCTAATTATTTGAGCACGGCATCTTGGAGAGGATAGCATTGCGTAGTTTATATTGGCATGTGTGTTGTTAGGTAGTTATGAGTTTTCTTTTGTTTTTAATCTGCCTTATTTTCATTTCACATTGCTAACTGTCTTTCTTTGACTTTGTCTCTATAATTAGTTTCCATCTAATTCTGATTTTTGAATAATTTTATTATGTTTCACAGGTCATATTTTATATTCAGAATCTTCATTTCATTCTCGTTTAATGCCACCACTCACTGTATATATTATATTGCGATTACTAATCAGAATTCATTAAAATAAGAACTAAGCGACGGCCACATATACAAGATAATGCAATATCTAAAACATTTCTTATCTGTCTAATTTACTTCATAAGATTCATGCGATCACATTCATAATTGTTTGGGAATTTCCCTACTAACATATTCCAAACAGAGTGCCATAATGACATTTCCTTCACAGTAGTGTATTGTTAACACACATGAATGTTACCTATATTGCGTGTAACTGAGGAAAATTAGAATTTAGATAATATCCCGAAATCTTTCACATTGTCCTGGAGAACATACTATATATCAATAGGGGACGGTTTTTAACGCATGCTAATTAGATCTAAATATTTATAAGGAAAAGAGTAACGTGTAATTTAAGCCACGCATTGGTTTTTAAAAAAAGAACAGAGAGCGTTTTTTTTTTTGCAAAAAAAAACATATTCATCGTGTACGGGTCAAGAACCGACATGGTAATTCTTTGATGTCTCTCAGATACACCCGGGCCATCTTGATTGCACTTCTGTTATTTGATGATCTGTGTAAAAACTGGCCATAAATATTAGCAGAATTTAATGCGCGATCGCCTGGAATGGCGTACGAAAGTTGTCTTAGTCACGACCATTATAGAACCTCTCGCGTGATTATCATTGCCTCTTTGACTTTACAAACATAACTTCACTATTATCACTAATACATTCTTGGGCCAGACTAAAGTAACCGTCTTTAAAACTACATTTATTAATCGACTCCTAATTCTGTCTGTACATATGATATTGAGGGCAGTATAATGCTAACATCCGCGAGCTCGCTCATTAAACAACGACGATCGGGAAGTCAGCTCGTAAAATATCAATATTGGATTGGATATTATAACGTGACCGGTCATCTCCGTATTCGACTGCAAGAAGCCGTGACTAATGTACGTTGTCGAAACTTAGGAGACTTTGTAATACGTGTCGGTTCATTTCCCTGTTCTAGTTCTGGAACACGTCACACTGACCGCTTGCTTTTACCGAAGAAGACAGGGTTTCACTGAAACATAACATGTGCAGAACTGAAGGTCATATTTTTAACTAATAATTTTATAACCATTTCCAAGGAACACAGAAAATCCAGACACATTGGCTTATGTCACTAGCGTGCGACCACAATAAACTAAAGGCGATTTCCTGGGACTCAATCATAAAGGTTAAGCAAAGGTTAAATATTCCTCTAGTTTAAATTTTCCAAAACCCACAAATGAAAAACCAAAGAAAAATAGTTGAAACATAATTACCCGAAAAAGAAAGAATATATTTATTAGCTTCGGATGTAATTTTCTCCATCATAAGAGAAAGGGGCAAAAGCAGGTTATCAATGCTGTAAATTGTATAAATATTTAGCCTACCTTACAATGAATACCAAAGGGAAAAAATAAACAACAGTATGTAAAAAGAAAGTGTGTTACAGATAGCACATTTATTCTCAATAGAAGTTTAAATACAAATATTTCCCAGCAGAGGGAAATGATGGCTGATTGTATGTAAATTTTATGACAAGGAAACTGCGAACAAGACACCCCTCCCTTCCAACAAAAGGAATGTAATGATGTAGATTCAGTCGCTCAAACAAATTTCTAAAAAGATTTGCACTGGATTTAAACATAAATTTCATGGAATATCCATTTCGTCCTATAAGCCTTGTTACGGAATCTTTAGAAAGGTTGATGTTAATTTGTATTCCACATGCCCTTGTGGGGAGGGGTTAACAAGGTAATATACATTATTTTAAGTCGTAATCTGTACAAGGAACGGTTTTAGAAAACAGACATGTATAGAGATTATATGTACAGTGCGTGAGACGTGACGATATATCAGCTCGATTTGTCTTAGTTCGGACTGCAGTATGAATCGAGCTCGAAGAGCGAGATTGATACCAGTCCGACCTTAGACAACGAGAGCTGATATAACGACACGTCCCACGCACTTTACATATAATCTGTTTATCATATACCTTCAATGTTTCTTGAAAAATTCAAATTTTGGGTTAAATTTAACAAACTTTCAGCGAGGATCACTTGACAGAGGAAAAGTACTACTTATATACTATTTAGTCCGAGATTTAAAATAATCCAATGTTTAATTGTGACATCATTTAATAAAATTACACTTTTTAAAAACTTTTAAACTAAAAGCATGATTATATGATTTAAGTATTAAAAAAACAGTTAGACTGTTTGAAACTGAAATTTAACGAAGAACGCAAGTTTGTTTACATCAGAATCATATTACTGCGCAAAGGGAAACCCCAATGACTGAACTGCACGTGAATTTTTTCTATATAATTACACACCTCAGAAAAACATTCGAGAAAACATAGTTCAATTTTAAACGCTAACTAGCGGCTTTATTTTGTTTAATTATAATGTAACAAAACATAAATGGAACAAATTGTCCGGTTGCCAAGTGTTGATCTGCTACACAAGGTCGAGGGATTTCCCCTGTCACATTAGGGGGAGCTGTCATATAGAATGTAAACATTGAAAAAAATAGTCCTGTTTCAGACCCTACGTACGTATATGAACCATCTGATACAGATAAATATACGATGCCTCTGTATCTGTGTGGTGAGACTCATAGGTATATGATAAATATTAATTATAATTAAACTTATATAATTTGTTCATCGTTATAATTAGTGTGGAGACTCCTGGCTAAATTAATGTTCGTTACAAATTGAGAAGTGTCTTTCTACAAAGATTAGATTCATTGGTGCTTATCTTGAATTGAATTGGATCTATACATTTTATAACATGTTATGCATAAGACACCGAGATACATGTAATTATGAACTTAATTATATATCAGATGATAGCTATAGCTCCAGGGCTCAATAGATCTTTGGCATAAAAGGGTTAACTTTATTTCAAATTCACATAAAATATATATTTTTATCGTGGAGAATGAAGATATAATATTATATAAAGGCATGAATTTTGCTGCTTGAGGAAAAACAGTCTACTAAATACACTTGGTTAATGGGTCTTTCATGTTGCATTAAGTTGTATTTCACTTTATAAGGGTGGTTTTAAGGAGGTTTCCTTCAAGTTTTCCATGGTAGTTAGGCAAGAAACAGTGCAAAGTGATCATTCAGTCGTCACATAAGCGAAATACCCTTGAGTAGGACATTAAACCCCAGTCAAACAAACAATAATCTATGATTGAACTGAATCCTGATGCTGACAACCACTACAGCTGTGCGTATTGCTGAACACATAGCCTTAATGGTTCACATATTATTAAAGGTGCCCAGCATGATATCAACTGATAGAAGCTACTTTCAAGTTTTGTGATGTTGGGTTAACTTGCAGGATTGAATTTGGAGAAATCCAATCCTGCAAGTCTTTACAGGAGAAAGCCACACAAATTGGGAGCTTATTAGCGTGATACAGGAAAAGCATTAATCAGTGCTGCAGGGGGAAGCTTCATCGCAAGATGAAATAAAAAAAATGGGACTTTAATTCAAGCTGATATGTGCACAAAACACACAAGCAGGAAAATGACAACTGTGGCCTAACTGGTCATAATGTTATGGATTGGATCCCATTCTCTATCTGAACTGGACTAATTTACATTTTAAGTTTGCACTTGATGAATTTATTCTCAACCTGTTAGTGCCAGCACTGTTTCTCTTCAATGTTTGTTTGTTTCTTTGATTGGGGTTTAACATCGTACTCGAGGGTATTCTACAACATGTGACTCGCTCATATACCTGATGGCAGACAGGCAGACTCGATCCGGTGAACGGTACATCAAAGCAGGTTCAGTTTAGGAAGTGCACTCACTACCACTAGCGGGTGGTTGGAGGGAGCTTCATGTTGCCCTGGTGCTCTCAGAGCTAAAGGGAAACAGGACGTCAATCTGTTTGTGGTGTCTGTATTGCGTCCTGTTATTGTCTCGTCCTGTCTTTGTTTGTTGCCAGTGGTGTCGAGGGTGGTTTCCTTCACCCATTGGGTCGTCATATAAGTGAAATACCCTTGAGTACGACGTTAAACCCCACTCAAACAAACAAACACTACCACTAAGCCGCAGGCTCTCTTCAATGAGAGGATAACATAAAGATGTGATGTTTAAGGGCCACATTCCACCAACGGTTTTATTGCCATGTTGACGTTTAGAGTGCTAACTGGAATTGCACATTTAATTCACAGCAGGAAACCAAAAAACTTTATTTTTGTTTCGACAAATACATAACGTGAATTACTTTTTCTATGTATAATTTCTCATCAAAGATTAGAGTGAGAGTGGGGAGATATCAGTGAAGCTATGTGTTTGATGGTTATGTAAGGTGCTTGTTGGCACAATGCCCTCCAGTTTCTTTAACATAATCAGTAAAGCCTTACTAATTCATGGGATTTAATCCCTGCATATCTATTTTCACACAGGCTCTAGCTCATAATGTTAATAGCCGACGAGTTTGAAGAAGAGAATGGATGGGAATACTTATTCTTTTTTTCACAACTCAAAATTTTTCTCCATCTTAAGAAGAAACTTTGCCCAAAAATGTTGCTGGGGGCTGTGGCAAGTCCTTGAGTAGTAAATACCACAGGCTACATTTCCAAGATCACTAAGCCCTTGAAGTAGTGTAAATTACAGAACTTTTTAGTCAACTGTCCAGTGAATAAAATACTTAATTTCTTCAGGAAATATTCAGTTATTTGTCATGTATTTTCAAATCACATTGCATGGGACCTGTCAAAGTTTTAAAAATACAGCCGAACTCAAAGTCTATCTATTTTGGGGTCCTTATTTTGCATGCTGTGATTTTTCTATCTTGCCAGTGCTTACTGTGAGTGATAACATGGTTATCATTGGTGATATCAATGTTATCATTGGTGATATCAAGGTTATAATAGGTGATATCAAGGTTATAATCGGTGATATCAAAGTTATCATTGGTGATAACATGGTTATCATTGGTGATAACATGGTTATCATCGGTGATATCAAAGTTATCATTGGTGATAACATGGTTATCATCGGTGATAACATGGTTATCATCGGTGATATCAAGGTTATAATCGGTGATATCAAGGTTATAATCGGTGATATCAAAGTTATCATTGTTGATAACATGGTTATCTTCGGTGATGTCAATACACAATTGAGCCGCATATTGCAGACCATCCTTAAATAACCTGAAATACACCATGTTATCCTAATACAATAAAGACATAATCTGTTCTTAGACTAAAAATAAGAAACAGATAGGTATGTACATGGAATGCTAGCACATTCTGTTTTCTATACATTGACTGCATATAAAGGTTTGTCTACAAAAAGAAATAATTTATCAGCTTGAAGTTTTGAAAGAACCGTGCAATAAACTGAAATATAATAACCTGATATGAACCTCGAAATGCCATAATGGCTGGGCTAGGTTGTATTGAGCCCACATTGTATTTGATTTCTATTCATAGCTAGTCCCATTTGAGTATCCACATGAATGAGAACTAACTCATTCACAATGGGTTTCTAAAGTGCCTAAGAAAATGAGTTATAAAATGTCATTATAAGACATCTGCCTTCAGAATTTTTTATGGATAGCGGAGACAAAAAATAAATCATTTCAACTGGAATATAATTGGGTTATTAAGCATCGTGCTGGAATAAATATATTAAAATAAGCTGTCATAAACTTGGAAGTTTCATTGCATGGTGTCAGCTTTGAATGAACCCTCTGATATATGGCTGTTAGGAGAAATTTAATAGAAAATGTTGCATAGGTTGAAATTGGCAAGACTTCTACATATTTCCATGCAGAACTTGTATAACAGACCTAGATTTAATCATGAACTATTTTATTCAATCTTTGGAGAATATATTTATAAATACAACTTACAGAAATCTGCCCAAAGGTGTCGCAGGTTACTCTATTTAATTATCTTCATATATATCTGTACACAAATCTCGAATACATTTTCTTGCCTGATCCTAAGATATAATTTCCCCAAGGGTGGGTTTACAGCTATTATTTAACCCTTCACAATTTTAATAGAAAAATTAAATTATGTAACCTATGAACCAGAAATGATTTACATCTGGCAATGTTAACTCTAATTAGATTATCAGCAGAGTTTGGTTATTATTTGGTGAAGATCTTGTTTTACACAAACTTTCTTCTTAGATTGATACAACACAGTTTTGTTGTGATCATTTTTTTTTAGAAATATAAGTGATTGATTGATTGGTGTTTTATGTCAAACTTAAGGGGATTTCACTTCTATATGACGGCAGTGCATTCCAACAAAATTGACAACCAAGATGGGAAGATACCTTTCAGATAGCTACCATAATGGAGAAAGAACCAATATGGTAGACTTCTCAAGCACCCACTCATATACAATAAATGTTCATGATAATCACTAGTGAAGTAACCCCCATTGCATCCTAATATCCTATTCAAATAAACCAATCTCATTTATGAAGAAGGAAGTCTAGATGTCTTTTTAATTAACTCACTTTAATTCTTGATTAGTTTATTTCTGCTTGACATCAAGTTTGTCACTCATTGTATTCAGACATTAATAGAGGAACATTTTTGTAATTAAGAATTTGTTTCTGTCGCATACAACTTTGTTTTAAAAAATAAATATTTTGTTTTGTGGTTATACTTTTTGTAACTGCTGAAGACAATAAATATTCATCGTCCCAGCTACACTCTGAGGCTAATTAGTATGAACATTGTGCTATTCTTATTAAATTTTAATTGTCCCTTTCTAATTTAACAATTTCAAACAGTCTTATCAGTCGCTCAGAAACACCTGCCCTTTGGGAAGGAAATAAGCATATTCTTTTCATTTGAAAAATATTATATTTTTTAGTTTCAAATTATTTTCTTTTATAATGTACATTGGGAATTATGCCTCTTCCTGATGTTGCATTCATATAACAGTTTGGATAAAAATGATACCTTTGGTGAAAAAAAAGTAATTTTCTAGGAAACAATTTGGGTTTCCAATATAGCACAACACCTTTTAGCCTAAAATGTCTTGTATCTCAACACACGTTCTTTAGCTCAACAATTCTTTAAGATCAACAAGACTTTTAGCTCAACATAATCATTTTAGCTCAACATAAGCCTTTCAGCTGAACATAAGTCTTTTAGCTCAACACAAGCCTTTTAGCTTAACACAAGAACTCAAAGCAAACTATCTATTACATTTTAAGCCCTGTAGCTCAACACAGGCTCTTTACATGTACATGTAGCTCAACAAAAGCCCCTTAGCTCGCTGCAAACCCTCTAGCTCGTTCCAAACCCTTTGGGTCAACAGAAACCATTTTGCTAGAGAAGCAAAAAAAAAACATAATTTATATAGATAAGTACAGTATTTTGTTGGAAGACATTCTGAAAAGCATAAGTTTGCATGTTGGTTTCATAAATCCATTACTTATGTAGAGTGCTGTACAGTCAATCTTTAACATTGTAAAAGAAAAGAGAATGCCTCAATTGTCTCTGTTGTCTTCTAGTCTGTAGAGGAGATTTTATCCATGAAAACAGTGCAATTTACCCAGAAGACCTATTTTAAATTACTCAGAACAGGAAGCCATTCTTGAACATGTCCCTTCAAATATTGATCAAAAATGCAATTACTCTGAAGAAGTTTCTTTTAAGGAAAGAAAATGACTTTCAAATTGATTTCTGTTTTGGTTTTTTTTTTTTTTTGCATGCATCTAAAATCTCCTATAGTGTATCTGTTTAAAGCAGCCTTTAATGGTGTGGCCAGTCCGTCTAAATAGTTCAGATTGCGATCCTTTTTGGCAATTTTACTACACATTTTACCAAATAATTCTCTTTTGATGTTCTTTAGAAGGTTAAGTGTCTTATAGTTATTGTAACTTTGGGCATCAGGGGTTCATTTATGAAATGAATTGGTTTAGCACACAGCTGTTTGTGGGGTTTGTTTATGTGACATTTTACAAAATGTTTAAATAAATAAACTGTTTAAAGAAGAATCTCATTCCTGCAAAATGACTGTCTCCAGTAACCTCCCTTTGTTTCAGAGTTTTTTGGTTTGTTCAGTATGTAATAAGTAGCAGGTTCATACCTCCAAAGACAAAAGTTCAAACAATATCAAAAAAAATATCAACTGTAAAAATGGAAAAGCAAAAAAAGTGGAACTGTTTTAGTTTAAAGTCAGAAATGACCAATACAACTGCAACATCAAGTCTCCTAAATTAGTCAGGGAGTAGGTGACTTGGTCAGTGGTCACACTGTTGCATTAATAAATATATTCAATAAACAAACATATAGCCATGTACATATATGGGGAAATGAATACAGCTCGAAAACAAATAAAATTGTCTATGCTCCTTATTTGTTTGTTTGGTAGTGTTTGTCTTGTATTTGCAAAATACAGAATTACAGATACAGTAAAATCTGGAGAAAACAACAGATTTTTTTTATTGGATCATTTGTTGTTAATGTTAATCTTCACCTGTAACCAGTGGTGTTCTTTGTCTTTTCAGCCACCAGGGGGGTCACCGGGTCAAATGCCAATGCCTAACAGTATGGATCCACGACCAGGTAAGCTGTAATTCTCTCCAGTCTTACATCAGGTGTATGTTTAGAGTCACACAGGAATGAAATTCTGTGTGCCCATGGCTTTCTGGCTAGTGGTACATGTCAGCTTCTGTAAACACTCAGACCGAATGAGCTTAACAACATTGATGCCTCCTATTTGTTTGTTTACTGGACTGTTTCTTAACTTCTTTGACATGAAGTGTTTTTGAAATAATGATGTTCATCTCTGCCAATCATGCATGTAAACATTTTAGGGTAGCATCTAAAATAGTTAGTGCATTGTTAGTTCTTGAGTTCATTTTTGTTGTTGCTGCCAATTAAGTCGTAAAGATCACAAATAAACAGTTAATATAGCTGTCAAAGGCAGGCCCATGTCTATGTTATCCAGCGGATAGGTACATGTTTGCCATTTTAATTGAAAGGCTATGACAGATTTCCGTTTGGAATTGAATTTTTATCTCAACTGATATAATTATAGGAAAGTGTAAATTTCTTTTGGAATTTAATCAATGAGATAGAATTCGCTTATTGAGGAGCATTTATTAAAATACCAATGTGAAGTGAAAACTCTAATTCTACCACACATGATTAATGATTCCTTAGCCAAACTTGTGTTTTCTGGGGCTTTAATTGAGAGTGGTGTATAAACAGACTTGTCTTTGGTTTGTTGAAGAGGGATTTAGAGTAGGAGAATACCAGTTGACTGATCATGTCACAGCACAGTTTACTCCCAATTTTAATTAGACTAAGAAATCCCCAGAAAGCCTGTCAGGTGCATGCACAGACATTACCCAGGCTACATGGTGGTAATGACAATTAGAGGATAGTCAGAACCATAAGGCCAATTCACCCTATCAGTGTGAAACACTTGCCTTGAAGCTATCACTTGTGACGTACACCGTTCAGATCTAGGGTGTGACGAGCACCATTCAGTCATGACGTTTATTTTAAAGACATAATGTGGGATGTGTACCTTTCAGATGCAACATGTGACATACACCTTTCAGACACATCATGTGATGTAAACCTTTCAGACGCAACATGTGACATACACATTTCAGATGCATCATGTGACATACACCTTTCAGACGCAACATGTGACATACACCTTTCAGATGCAACATCTGACATACACTTTTCAGACGCAACATCTGACATACTCCTTTCAGACGCAACATGTGACATTCACCTTTCAGATGCAACATGTGACATTCACCTTTCAGACGCAACATGTGACATTCACCTTTCAGACGCAACATGTGATGTAAACCTTTCAGATGCAACATCTGACATACACCTTTCAGACATAACATGTGATGTAAACCTTTCAGACATAACATGTGATGTAAACCTTTCAGACATAACATGTGATGTAAACCTTTCAGACATAACATGTGACATTCACCTTTCAGACACAACATGTGATGTAAACCTTTCAGACATAACATGTGACGTAAACCTTTCAGACACAACATGTGATGTAAACCTTTCCGACACAACATGTGATGTAAACCTTTCAGACACAACATGTGATGTAAACCTTTCAGACGCAACATGTGATGTAAACCTTTCAGACATAACATGTGATGTAAACCTTTCAGACGCAACATGTGACATTCACCTTTCAGACGCAACATGTGACATACACCTTTCAGACATAACATGTGATGTAAACCTTTCAGATGCAACATCTGACATACACCTTTCAGACACAACATGTGATGTAAACCTTTCAGACATAACATGTGATGTAAACCTTTCAGACGCAACATGTGACATACACCTTTCAGACACAACATGTGATGTAAACCTTTCAGACGCAACATCTGACATACACCTTTCAGGCACAACATGTGATGTAAACCTTTCAGACGCAACATGTGACATACACCTTTCAGACGCAACATGTGATGTAAACCTTTCAGACACAACATGTGATGTAAACCTTTCAGACATAACATGTGACGTATAGCTAAATGTATGGTGTACCATTCAGATGTATCTTGTGAATTTATTTTGCAAACTAGCATTTACACTGTTGTAATGGTTTGTCTTGCTTTATCTTCCAAATACCTGAAACCATTACTATCCTTGTATAGTCTCAATAAAAGCTTTAAAGAATTTGTAAAGAATTTCCAAATAGAAAATAAACAATAGAATACGGTGAAATTACTATTTTATATTATTGTATTTCATATTTGAGATGTTTATTAATGAACCATTAAACCATTGCTATTGAAATACTTTTTTTTTTGGTGATATTTTTGTTGTAAATCTAATATGGTGAATTTGTCAGAAGTTGAAGATATTCCAGATTCAGATAATTGTTGCGGGCCAATATTGCCCAACAGACATGTTTCTGTATTTCATTAAAGTAGTCCGGGTTTGATCTCATTACTGAATACATTTATATTCATAGAGAGTCTGTCAGTTGTATGGACCAGGGCTCCAGCATTGAGAAACACACACATGATAAAAACAAAATGAGGTTATGGAAAAGAAAGGATTCTTGTCTAAAATCCACCTTTTTACTATTATTCTATGTTATTCAGGCTATAGTTTACGAAGCCTTTCTCAAACACTAATGTAATCCTTGATTTTAAAATCTATCCAAAATGAAACCCTGCATTTTATGCCCCCCACATTGTAAATCCAACATGCACACTCACTGGTATTACAAAGAATGTTAAAAGCCAATCGCTAAAATAGAAATGAATTTAGTGTTTTACTTTTCAGTAAACTGACCAAACAAAAGATATTTAAAACTTATTATTATTCTTGAAGATTTAAAACAAAAAATGTATTGTAATGTTATTAATATTCTTCTATTTCTGTGAATTTAAGATTGCAAGAAAATTTAATTTTTCTGTCCTAAACATTATACAACAGTTCAGTATTTATTGGAAATTTAGTTCTAAATTTGACACTTCTCCATGAGCATTGTGAGTTACACACACAGACTATCATTGATTACATTTTAGTGACTGGCTGATCTGTTAGTTTCACCCTGTCACTTTTTCATATTTCCAGAAGGAAAGTCAAATCAATTAATATCTAGTTAAAGCCTGTTGTGATTGACAGATCTGAATTTAAATTATGCCAAAGGACCCTTAGGAAATGTCTTGACTCAAGCTATGTATGTCCCGTCAGTCAGTGTTATTTGAAGCTTGACTTCTCCTCTTCAATAGGACTGTTTTTCAGCTATGACAGAGTATGGTTAGGGTCAGTGGTGAACAGGGAACTACCCAGTTAGGGTTGATACTGCTCCCTCATGAACTGCATGCTCTATCCCCTAGCTGAAATCTAATATTACTGGTCACATTTAGCAGCCATTAGTGACTATCTCAGCTGATGGTTTACAGGATTGAAGTTTCAAGAGGACATGGGTTAACAGCTATTCTCTGAAGAGGATATTTATTTAAGCTGGGAAACAGATTGCAGACAACCAGCTGTGGGCTTATTGCTTAGTAATAACTGCTTGGTGCCTGGCCAGGCCTTCACTCTCTGAAATACCAGATTGTTTATCAAAGTCTTTTTCTGTTCTTGGTCCTCTTTGAAACACCAGATAAAAGACATAATATAAAATTATGAAGATCACTGAGCCACATCCATTGCAATTATTAATTAGAAAAAAGTTATATATATGCTAAATTAGAAGAAAAAATACATTGCATATACTTCAAATTCTGAATATTTGCCAGACCCTGTCAATGGTTTCTACTAAAATTGTCTGACATTAAATGTAACCTGGTAGTCATCAGTGTCCACTCATAGGACTTTCAAACTTCAATATATTAAGTTCACTCTAATTTTTGAAAATGTATTAATCAAAAGAAGCCAACTGAAAAACGTCAGTTCTACAGCCTGATAATTAGTCGGTAATTTTAAAGAACTATCAAGATTGTAGGTCCATATTAGCTCCAGAAGTTCCAAATGCTTCATAGAAGTGACAGGGAGTGAGTTTATGTATAATAAGTAAGGTAGCTCTAGAAGACAAGTCCAGGGAAAATGTGGAGGCCAACCACCTTCTACACCCATGAACTGTATTCTGACAGGATAACATGTTAGAGCATCACTCTCTCAACAGAAATTGGTTGCAGACTTTGAGTAAAAAAGTTGAAGTTAATGAAAGACACGTTGTTGATTGGATTTTGAGGAAGTGGGTGTTTAGTGGTGTTTTAGAAAGGATGTGGAACTGACGGTGGTATGAAGCTGACCACTGACAGGCCATTATTGGGAGGATATGACAGCTGATTGGATGTGGCAACTTGGTTTATTTTCCTGATTGAATGGCTAAACCAGACTCAAGGAGGGTCAACATAAAATTGATTACCAAATATTACAACAATTTTCTTCACTGCCCAGTGAGAGATCCCGGAAGAAGACCCAGTTGTAAATGACAGTTGTATTGTAGCTATTCTGAAAGGACGACTGTTTTTAATAAGGAATGATAATGGACATTCAGTCTATATTGAAGGCAATCTTCCCTCCACTTCATATTATTCACTCTATGCCCCATTTGTGCATTTTTGTTGATTATGTCTGTCAAAGTACATCATTTTGTAAATGTTGGGTTTTGTTTATCCCCTGAATGAAATGTTTACTTGTGAACTTGATTATATGTAGAAAGAGCTAAATGTCTACTTGGATGTGCTTGCTCTTGATTTTGTACATGTTTTCAAAACTTTAACTCAGAACATTGGCATTTTCTAGAAAATTCTCATTGGCAGGCTGAAAGCTTGAGTGTTGTTATTAGAGCTGCCAGTGAAGAGAGCTTATAAAAGACCTGTACACATCACTCTAACAAACTGTTATTGCCAATAAATAGTGAGGAAATGAAGGCTTGTGTTGAGCGGGATCTCATTAGCATTCCAAGGGAACCAGGTTTTTGTCGGTGGTGGCAATACACAAAGCTCTATAAGGTTGAGTTTGATAGCTGGCTCAAGCTATGACTGACAATGAAAACTATCTACTCTGTAATATTGCTTGTTACGGGAACAAGTTCAGCTAGAAATTAATTATAACCTAACTTTAATATCAGCTCAAAAACTCAACCAAAACTGTAGAGCATCAGTATTAAAATAGAGGCACTAGTTTATCAACTGTTAATTGGAACCAGGATAGTGTAGATATAGTTATGTGTCAAGAAACTTGATCTGTACCATTAAAATAGGTATAATTAACTGACAGACCAAAGGCTTCTCTTACTTTCACTTTCAAATTGTATAGAAAAGAGTTTTGTTGGAAATTTAGAGTGTCTGGTTGGAAATAACTATGAACAAAGAGTAATCTGCCTAGACTTGACAGATTGACAAACCAACGAGACGTGAGAAGAACAAAAGCTTTCCCTCAACATTACCTTTGATGATAATCAACAGCAGATCTATGGAAAACATGCCAGTAAAAATGAGATTCCCTGGAGCCAGTATGGCTTAGATAACCCAGTGTTGTTTCCCTGTAAACAACAGCTAAATAAACTGTTGGTTAACACTGATCAGTTAATTTCCATAACCACCAGGGTCAGCCCCTCAGAATTGTCATAGGGAACTCCACAGATCTCAGGGGTAACAGGTACTCTATCTGTTTTTGGGGATTGGCTTATCTTATATACTTTTTTTCATTTTTTGCTGTTAGTGAGATAGATTGTGGTTTTCTTTACCACCTAGCTGGCATGTGTCATCAGGAGTAAAACAAGTTTAAGTATGACGACAAACCCTAATCAACCAGCTTACTGTACATGCAGTATCAATTTAGAACATACGGTTAAATTGGATGAGGGGATAAAGATTTCATGCAGGAGGAAATGCCATGATTGGGAGAACTGAAAGGACTGAAGTGACTGGGTTTCTCAGATAGCAGCTCTGTGTTTGTGTTTAAGATGCAGTACTCATTACTTCAAGTGAGCTCCTCTTTGAACCAGAACGCTCTGTCTCCTGGCCCCTTTCTGCTTGTCTGCTCAAATCTGACTTCAATAGTCTCTCCAGGGTTGTGACATGAATAAACAAATAGTCTAACAGACTTGAGGTTATCATGACTAGTTTAGTGTGACTGGTATGTTGTGGCTTAGCCATTTCTTTGGGCTATATGTCTTTATCATAAAGACAAACTCTTGTCAGCAGTTGTTATAGAAGTCTTTAAACTTGTATATTGTACAAAAAGCGATGTGTTATTCTTTCACACTGAATCCATGTAAATTGACTCTTATTTGTCACTGTTTTCTAGTTAGAGTTAAAGTTTATTAATCTGGTAATAATTTACAATCGGGAACTGAAGTGGCTGGCTCTGTTGGTAATATATAATTTGTTTGGTTGAGGCCTTCAGTTAAATTAAGTTTATTTCGTTCATAACAACATTCCAGTCTAATGGCTGATGGAAATCATGCTTGACGTTATTGCTAACAATCAAACAACAAACCAGACAATCACAAGTCATTACAATAAAGCTTTACAACACATCTGCTGCATATAGCCCCTATGTTTTCTCCGGTATCTATCACAATTGTGATATCCGGTGTTGTATCACAGTCTGGTATAAACTTAAGCATGTTCTCCGTATTATGCAACAGATAATGCTTTACAGAATTGGTTATGTATCTGGAATATATATGACTTTGACCGTTTCTAAGCAGTGTGGCCTGGTATCTGGTAGTCTTTACAAAGAAAGTAAGACCATGGCTGTAAAGTTGATTACAAGGAGAAGAGAGATGTTGCAAGACTGTCAGAAGAGTTTGACAGGGGAAGATTCTCAGCTAGTGGGCTATTGTTTCTGGGGTTAGACTGAGATTTAGAGGGCAGATTCCCCAGGCCTGGACTTTCTCTGATAATACCCTAATGAGTGGAAGGAAATCTGGTATTTAATGGGCACAGAGCAATCCAAATACCCCTTAAGTGGTGGCGAGATGTCTGTAGCAGCTGTTTCTGGTCAAAGCCAGTACCATTTACAGGAGTACAGCCTTCACACACCAGACACTGCTCATTACAATAGACAGTTAAAAACAACTTAAACATGTTCAGGATTGTTGCTCATCTTATAACTAATATGGTTTCCTTTGTGTTTCTTGGATGTTCACTTTTTTGTTGTTGTTGATGTCACTAACTGTTAGAATTTATACCATAAAGAAAAGATTGTGTTTAAATATGCCTGGCACTGTATTGTTGTATAGGTTTTCCCTGGACATTGAAGCATCAGTGAACCAACACCAAAATATTATTTCTTTGTCTTACACTTCAATGTGTAATATAAATAAAACTGGAGATGGTTGTTGTTGTTGTATATAAAACTAAGAGAGGGGAGTCTGCATTTAACATTAGCTTTTAACTTTATTCAGAACTTTGCCTCACTAATCTTGTATGACTGGGAATATGTGAGATGGTAAAAATATACTTTGCTTTGTTGATGTGTATTAGAGACAAACAATATTTCGGCCCTTTGTTATCAAGATGGTTCAAGATTTGTGTAAATTGTAGAGCACAATGTGATGTTATATACCTTAAGAAGTAAGCTTATCTGTGCTGAAGCTTACATGTATGTAATATAATATGCTGAAACATTAATCCCATTTGCTTAGGAGAATTTCTATCAAAGGATACCGAATCATGATACATCTATAAATACAGAGAATTAAAATCTCCACTGTGGATCAAACCTGGGACGTTTTATAAACATGGTAAACACCGAAGAAAGTGATCCTAATCAAGAATGAATATTCAGTTGATATGTTAGCAGTCATGGTCTCTTCATGGCCTGAATACACACATGTTATTATATTGTGGACAGTATTGTGATAGATGCTCGACATGAAACATAAGTTATTATTTCCTAATCTGTTTTCATTTCATTCTTGTGTTAATCTGCTTGTTTGTTGTCAAGCGAGTGTGGTAGCCCCAAGGCATGTACAACACTAAGTGGGGTATCCCCTAACTTCTCTCCCATGATCTGCAATCTAATTTAGTTTGTAATTAACTCTTTAATTTGCCAGGAGATAAGGTTTGACACAAATGTAATGATGAATTACCACCTTAAAACATCGCTGCAAAATGTCTGAAATTCTGAAGGGAATATGACCAGTGTTACTGTTAATCAGAAGATCTGTTTTAATAAAGAAAAAAAAAAAACCCTTTCAGACGGTTTCTTTAAAGTCACATGTTAGCATACGTATAAATAAATGTGTAAAAACAGCACCTGTGTTGAAATGGGGATCAGAGTTTTGCTGGAAATTCGGTGAATTTTAATGGCCTGTTTTCTTGACGATATTCTTTTAAAAGATCTGCTTTAGACCATTTATTCCAGCAGAGGAATCCCAGTTTATCTTATATTAGACATACCATGTGGGTGTGAGTTAAGGGCCGCGCCCTGTTCAATGTTATATGATATAAGGGCTGCCTATTGCACTAACTTGTGAGAAAAAGTGAATATCAGTTAAGATATTACAAAAAAAAAAATCAAAGAAAACCTGTGGACACATGAAGCGGCCCCCACACAGTATCATAAAATTACCTTTGCTACAATTGTTTAATCTATGGATGGAAGAACTAGAACTTCAAACAGTCAGACATTAAAAACATTTGAATAGCAGACATCCAGAGATTATAAGAAATAGAAGTGAAGAATGTGGTACTTACCATTTAGGTGTGATTGAGTAATCCATTGCCTTCTATCTCTGTATCCAACAGGAATATGCCTTATATCACTACATCAGTGTGAGATATCTCACTTCTGACATTCCCCATGTTTGAGTGTTCAGAGAGAGAGCTTTAGATCAGCACACTCTGAGAACTGATACACTTGTAAATGAATTCCTGTTATCCAACCTTTAAGATATCCATGTCTCCTTTCATCCCACAACAGCTGTGTGAGACTTTATACAAACTCCTATAACACAGCCCAGTAATTTTAAACGCTTTCCCTTCACAGCATTTCATTTCAACAATCTGTACTAATTATTAGGACACTGCTGTATTCCCTTTCAAACCAACTCATTTGAGATCGAATTCACAGTTGCTCTGTTGTAAATTGATAGCTGGTTTGATCTTTGTTGCTGTTGTTCTTTCTGAAGAAAAATTCTTCTTACTGACAAATGTGTAAAGACATCTCTTCCTATTTTCCCACATTCTTTTAAAAGGATATGCCACTATGATTTCACTTCATCTTTGAACACACCCACAGCTGTTCCAGCATTACACTTATACTATTTGAAGAACACAAGTGCCGATTTTTGTTTAAACATTTGATCAACACTTGTATAGAATTTCACCGAAAACACACTTTAATATTTCACACAACATTTCACATTTAAATGGTTTCGTGGTAATGCCATGTGTGATTTCAATACTTATGTAACGCCTGCTTTCATGAAGACAAATTGGACATGCCAAACTTTTCATACACATAATAAACTCTCTGCTACTTCTGGGATACACCTGTAGCAACCTTAAAAAAGGGAATCCGTGGAACTCATTCGCTATAGATTTCTCTTTAGAGTTACATTAGCTTACATTTTCACAACGCACCTGTGTCCATGGCACCACACATGTTCTGTTAATCAAGGTATTCCTGAAACAGGTGGGGTTTTTCTCTGGCACTGCCCTCATGCTATCCTGGAAAGCCTAGTGCCCTGAAGTTGTAACTAGTGGTGTTTGATCTGAGCTCTCTCTTACTCCCAGCAGGATGTCCTCCACATCTCCCTGATAAATAGAATTTAATTTCCTCTGAGATATTCCCCAGTCTAATACAGAGGATACCCCCACCAAAGCAGCCTATTTCAGTAAACATGTCAAACATTTTCATTTAGCTGATTGAGGCGATTAGATTTGTAGGCTTTGGGATGAGGAATGGAGTATATGGGTCCTGTAGCACTCAGGGAATGTAGTGTGATCTGTGTGATGAGCATTTCTCACCGAGCTGACCTGCCAGTAAAGAAACACCACTCATGTTTTGGGGTTTCCACATCATGATATTTTTTACCTCCAGGAAAAGTAAATGGATAAGGATTCCCCACTGACGGGAAAGCCCTTGTTATAATCCCCAGAAAACTGTTAAGATAAAGCTCTCCTAAACCCTAAGGGTTGAATTTGACATACAGTGGAGAAACAGAACTTCGCTCTTTTGGTTTTATCACACTACCTATATTTAGTATGTGGTGTCTGGCACTAATGTGTTTCTGATCTGTCATTTCAGTTTCTCTTCACCTTAACCATATGTTCAGGATTCACTGCTCTGTAAAGACTGGTAGAGCTTTAATTGCACATTTATGTAAGCCCTCTTTACATAGTGCTGGGTGTAAGCTATTGTCATGTAGACATGAGTCTGGTGTAGTGGAGACTCCAGTCTGGTAAACTGAAACCAACTGGAATGTTGATTTAAAACTACCATAACAAGAGTTCTTAAACCACTATAATACATGCAATGTTCTCTCAATTAATGACAGCTCCCATATCTGTCCCCTTCAAAAAGATAGCTCTCATTTTTCAGAGGGAAATGAGAGAATGCAATGTTTGTTCATCTGATAACCTCCCAGCTATCAGTGGCTAGCCCCCTCTGTAGTTGCCCAGCTTAGAGAAGGATCCACTGCCCTTTTCAAACCTTTAAAGCTCTAGACTCATTCACCCCCTCCCACCTGCTACCAGAGGCTCTGTTAGCAGACTTGAAGGATTTCACCTGACTTTTAGAAGCTGCCATAATCTCTAAGTCTTATCCAGTGTTATGTTAGTTGATGGTGATGGTATTTATGTATGTTACCTTGATTAACATAGGGCTGGTTGCTGTTCATCATGGACCTCTGCCTTCACTGGTAACGTCCTCCTGTATGTTAAAGTAAAACAAAATTCAGTGGGGTTTTTTTTTTCTAATTGTCCTTTATACACCTTAGAACAAAAGGCATGTACCCTTACTAATTAATATAGCTTTGATGTTTCTAATTTGATACCTGTTTTAAGTTTATTTGTGAAGGTTTAGATATCATCATTATTTTATACATGTATTAAACTAAGTATATATATTCGATTTCCTATATAGTCAGATTTCATGGCTTTGGATTTACTTACCTGTAAATTGAACCAGTTCGTGTCAATAACCTAGACAGAATCTCAAGCTTTGGTAAGGTAAACATATCCAGGTAATAATGACAGGTATCCAGTGGTAATAGGCTAGTCCTTGTATTATCTCTACAAACATTTTAAGTTGGATATTGGATTTTACTGGGTGTTTGTACTGGAGCTGACTGCACATGGTCAGTGAAGTGAAATACATCAAGCCAGTTCTCTCTTTTCAGGGCTTTATAACAAAGCCAATGGCAATTCACTTAACTGGGTAGCTGTCATAAACACCTAATATAGCCTCTCTCCTATATTACATTTTACTACAAAAGCAAGGCTTGTATGTGTATTCATAGAAGCCAGATGAATTTGGCATGATTAATGTGAGCGATGATAAAACCACTGGTGCAATTCATCATGTGTCCTAGAAGGCTCCTGGCAGGCATAACTCCACACAACCAGATCACTACTATGGTGACCCTAGTTAGCTTTACAAACCTGACTAAACACACCCCAATCTCGCCTCAACTCTACCTTTTCTCTCAAGGCTTAGTTATAGCAGAATTAATTTTCTTTATAGACTCTAGTTTAGTTATTGGTGGCCCATTGCCCTTCGTTCAAATAAGCTGGCATCTATTATACAAAGACTTCAATTAAGGGTTGCCAATAGGTCTTTGTGGAATTCTGGTCTCTCGAGAGACCTTAAATATTACTACAATCTCTTTTATATTCCAGCCACTGTTCATTTGGCCGTGCAATAGGCTAGTATATTAAGAGTTTAGATCAAGTTAACTGTAGTCAGGTGAAACCTAATCTGGGCTATAGTCTCAACAGACTCTGCTAGTTAAATAATGGATTATACTTCTGCTATCATTAAGTCTATTCAACATATCCCTCAAGCCTTCCTTCTCTGAATAGCAAGCATTTCCTCTATTTTAACGCACGACACATTCAATCAGGACATTGTTAAATTTTTTTGTTGAATTTTCAATTTCGTATTTCTCAAAATGAAAGCTTTACTTTCCATTATGTTTATCCAATGAATATGTTCCAATTACCCTGTTCAATTTGTGCCCAAGGCCACTGAGCTATATCATAGATTCAGGTATCCAAACGGTTGTAAACTGTAAGTGGATGAAGTTTGAAGAAGCTGTATCTCTGGCTAGTCACCATTTCACTGTGAAACAGCCAGCTGACCTGAACAAACAAAACTTGTGCTCTTTACTGTTGAGAGTGTGACAGACTAATGGCCTTCCCAGACAATATCCTACTGTTTTACAGCCCATATCTATTAAGAGAGATTTCCTGTGAAGTTATTAGAACAGCCTGAGAGCATTTTCCACACACCCTAATAATTTAAGAGAGAAACCCCTGGAAATAGATCTCTATTTACCTTCTTGTGTTAGGAGCAGTAAAACTACTAGAGTAAGTCTGCCCCAGTCAACAGTGTTTTAACTTAAAAGTGAATCTAAGTGACTGTTATTGATCGAAGAGTATGTTGTTTGTGTAAATGTAAACACAGTATACCACCACCTCTCCCCCCACATGTCCACCTTACCCTCTCTCCTCTAGTCCTCCATCTTCTATTCCACAGAGTATGCCTTTATATTTTGTCACACTTTACTCAAGCTTTGACATATCTGACTTTGTAAAGTTCCCATACACCTTTAACATAAGTCCGCAATACACCTCCTTCATAGCTTATCGTATCCTCGATATATACACCATAGTGATCCATAATATATTTTTTCTTGGTTTTCTATAATAATACTTGTCTTAGTAAGGGGTTTTTCTTATCAAGAAATCCTGTAGTTTGGCAAATTTTTCTGTTATCACTTTGGCAGATATATGAATTTACTCATAAGTTCGATCCAATTCGTACGGCAACTATCTGAAGTCTTTGAAACTCCTTTCTTAAGTGGAACTGTAGATAATCACAGTTTACTAACGGCCGTTAACCTGTATGGTAGGATGAGAATTTAAAGTTGCAGCAGACTTGTACTAGCTCCTGTTGCCAGTCCTGTTGTTAACAAAAAAACATGGCTTTGTTCTTTGCCTCCTAAGTCTCCCTTGAAGGTTAGTGCAAGGTCTGTAGCTGGAGAAACCAGACCTTGATGCCTACTGTTCCTTGCCAATATGACCAGAAGGCATGGAATTCCTGTTCCCTATAATTGAGGACCGTTTGAAGGTGTCTCCAGTTGGAATCTGTCCTGTGTGGTCAGTTGATAATCTATGTGTAGATTTCTACCCAGTCTTTTGGACCCTTGCTGCTTCTCCAATTTAACCGGAAATAGATCTGCTTGAAATTACTGTGTGCCGTTTGATAAATCTCAAGTGAAAGAGCCCTTCATGTCTTCTGAAAAGAAAAACATTCAGAAGCAAGTCTTAATTACCAGTTCTCCTATCTTTGAACTGGGTTTGAGTGAAGACAGGGGTGTTGTTGGGGTGGGTAGGGGGATCAATGAGTAGTAAGCTAACAGGGTTGTCTAACAAACATGCAGTGCTACTGGAAAGATAGTTGTGCTGCCAGCCTCATCATCACTCTATCAACCCTATCACTATTCTGTCTGTATGAAATCTGTCAATTCTTATCTCTATCAAACTGGACAGTCTGTTTGCTTCATCCCACACACGCACTGATTGGCCCTTCTGACACTACAAGAAGAGCTTTGGGGGTGGGGTCTCAATAGCTAGTATTTTATTAAGCAAATTGATCTAAGGGTGGTCTGATTTACAGCAGTCTCTGTGATAGTTTTATTGGGTGCTGTCCTGTTTGTATATAAGATCTCCTAAGGAAAATGTTGAGAGTTAACAGTACAAAGACAACCAATTACAGCAATTTCTCTGAACTTTGACACCAATTTAAACCTTGCTGAAATTTATTAATTCAAGACTAGCATCATAGAATAGCTAAGGATCGTTCATGTGTCACATTCTGTTACTGGTGCCAGTGATAAAGTGGAACAATCTACATGTGTATAGCATTCAAGTGACCAAATACTTATATCAGCTTAAATAGTTTGTCAGATTTCTGCTTCAGTTTCTGTCAGTCTGTATTTTCCTAATTTAACCTTAATAGGTGTTGTAAGTTAAACAACTGTATTCCATAAACTAGAGTTAACATCTAAGACAACGATTATAGTTTATCTATTTGCCGGAAGAATTCAGTCTTACCGCTGTCAACATTGATTATAGGCAGAAATAATCGTATTACCTTGGTGAAGTGTGCTCCCCTCTGAACAGAGCTTTACAAAGCCCCCAGGAAATGCTAAATTCCACAAATTATAAAAAAAAAACTCTCGTCAACATTGGACTATGTGACTGAATACCATTGGCAAGCATGTCCGCCTTGACAATGGCATCTAATTGTGAATGTGCTCTGAAATAAATTAGACTGGCGGTGACAGTTTAAGTGTGGATTCTGCCGTCTTCTCTGCTCTGTCGCCTGGCTAATTGCTTTGGCTGGTCTCTACCTTTTGAGATAGTCCCTGTGAGCAGAAACACTGGCATCTCGTTCAAAATACTATCCAGTCAAAGTTAATTTAGGATGTGTTATAACTGAAATACTAGTCTGTTACTAGGCACTGTTTGAACACAATTACACAGTTGTCGACTATAGTTAACACTACAGAAATCTGCTGCCCTCAAGGCTAACCTCTGATGCGGGTGTATTTGAAAACCACACAAACAATTTGATTGAAATAGTTCTGACATAGGAGCTATACAAATGTTGTGCTCAAATTTTAAAGTAGCATGTATATATTGATTTCCCCTGAAGTGAAACAACCATGAGTACTGTCTGTTTCAAGAAAAAAATACAGTTTTCTCCTTCAGCATTTTACCCTGGTACCTTCGAAATAGTTCAGAATAAATAAGTTCTTTATTTAAAAATCCCTTCCATACTCCATATCTAGGCCTCTTGATTGGATTTCTTGTGATATTAAAACGGAACAGCAGTTGTTAATCTGTTATATATATCTATTTGACAATCCTATAATTCGGCTAGGTGAATGAGCATTAGAGACACTGCTTGTCAAAGGTATGACAATAATTGCTAGGTATGGCTCCATTACAGACAGGATATTGGCCTTGGGTTTGTATTGAAGGGACCTGAGCTGAAATTTGCAGTGACTTATAATGGCCGTGACAAAAATTATCTATATATGTAATAGAAGATATATATCTCTCTAACATCTAACTAGCACATATAAATGAAATTCCTGCAATGAAGTGGTTCCCCTTGATGTGTTGTGTGGAAGTGCAGTGGCATATATTAAACAGCTTACAGTCATTGTCTACCTGACAAACTCAGGTAAGGATATTATGAGCCAACTCCTCTTACATTTTACTATTGACAACATCACATAATACAAATATAACTAACATCCACACTTGTTTAATCACAAATGTCCTCTGCAAAGTATGCATTATTATAAATCTTCTGCTCATATACACACATCTGTGAGCTTCATCCAGATTCCCATATCGTGGCATGTATGAAGTTTTCTTTACTACCATTAGTTTAAGACATACAATTTACAAATGTTCAGTTAGAGGTCAGAATATAACTCCCTTATCCTAGCCATCATCAATGTACAAGAGAACAATACCCAAATCATGTTGTTATACACAGCTAGCCAAACGGATTTGTTCTGACTGGCAGCTGTAACAAACTGGGTAGTATTCAGACTTAATGTACCGGTATGTGAGAGCATGTGTGACTCTCCATGTATTTCCGTATCAAATTGATAGCCATTAATAAGCCATATTGAAAAATTTGGTAATCCAGTCCACATTTCAACACTATTGTCAACCAGGTATAGTTGTTCTATGGATTATAGGGAAATTAATGTAGACTAGTTTAACATCTCATTCTAACAGCCCAGTGAGGGAGTGGGTGGGCCATGGCCGTGCAGAATACTTCCTCGGTCAATCGTAAGAGGCGAGAAAAGAGGTTGCTTTCTGTTGCCCTGGTGTTCCCAGAGCTAAAGGGTAT